>OZ001259.1:21815885-21990885 GCA_963924015.1 Macrophya annulata
ATCTTCGGGTTTTAGGGGAATCTTACGTCGACGTCGATTGGGCGTTACGGCTTTATTAGAAGCGAGACTACCAGTCCCGTCCGCAACCCCCCGGTTTTTCGTCAGAGTCGTAATCTCATTTTGCAGGAAATTAGTCTTGCGCCGTCCCGTTGTTCTCTGCTATGGCAACTTTATTTTTATTTATTTATTTTTTTCTTCTTTTTTCCTTCTCTCTTATTCTTATTCTTCTTCATCTTCTTACTCTTCTCCTCATTCCTTCTACTCGTTTTTTCTCGCTTTTTACTGCTCACCACACTCGTCAACGTCCGGATAATCAACAATGCTTATTTCAATTTTAATCAAAAGAATAACTTGTTTCATTTTCTTATTACTGTGCCTATTCCGTAAGGAACACGATAAGCACAACCAATTCTTTGCATAAATTTTTTTCTTAACCCAATTTCTTTCCCCCTTAAATCTACGGGGGTTAATTCTACTGATCAATTTTTTCGTGCACCGGATTCGCGGATTTCGATATCATAAAATTTCAAAGAATATTCTATGCTTTGAACTTATTGAAATAATGAAATTTCAAACGGTTTAAGAATAATTTCAAAATAATTTTCATTTCGTTTGTAATGATTTGAATCATTTGAAAAAAATTTTAATACACATTTATTGATCTTGCAAAACTTTTTATGTGTTTGAAAATCTTTTATAAGATTTCGAAAGATTGAACAACATTCCAAAAAAAAACGTTCATAAATTTCTGACAACTTGTCAGTATTCCCAAATATTTTCTGAAATTTCGAAAGATTTCAGAAATTTCAAATCGTTTCAATTGATTTCCGATGTTTCTAATAATTTCAACAAAATATTTAAAGTTTTTCAAATGCCTGAAAATGTTTTCGCAGACAATTTATCAAAAGTTTTCGCGAATCGTTGTGGTAATAAAAAACAGTACCTATTTCGTGTTTTATCACTCGAAAAAAATTGCCGAATTTTTTTGCGGATGAAAAAAAATTGCATTTCCGGTTTAATCGCCTGCGCACTCACCGTGTCAAGAATTCAGGATGCAGTTTGTACGCCCAAGGGTGAGCCTGTATGTATGTACCAAACGTTTGTGTGTTTCAACGTACTACACCGCTCTTGCCACAAGGTTTATCGATTGGTCTGCAGTCAAACTGTAGGTAATAGCTTGAAAATATGTAGGCCAAGTTCCAGCGGCAGATGCCTACCACGGACGAACCGAGAAGGTGATAAAAAGAGAAGTTCCATATTTTAAGATGCTCATATATATAAACCCATATAGTTGATCACGTTAATTTACGAATTTACGAAAATTCTTTTGCAACAGCGAATCGAGTGAGCGTAAATTTTTCAATTTTAATATTTTCGAACCATGAAAATTACGATTTTTTCATTTTTCTACGTGTATCACCTACGGTGATATAAAAAGAGTATTGATTTTGGTCGAAAAATCACTTCTGCTTATTTCAACGAATTTTCACGTTTTCGACCCTCTAGAATCCGAAAAACAGGTTTTTAGAAAGATGTCGGTCTGTCTGTCGGCCTGTTCGACAAACTCGCGCGGTGATCTCGAAAACGGCTCGATGAAAAAATCTGAAATTCACAGGACTTTACAACCAAATAATGGGCATGAAAAATTGCCATGTCTCGTTTAATTATAACTTCCGGTTCTACCGAAAATGAATCAATTTTCGATGTTTTACTGACAACCCTATACTTTTTTCTCTGTATTACCTTTCTGAATGAAAGAATATATTCTTCCGAGACGAGAACTTCATATAGATAGGGCATTCCTTGTCAATGATATCGAAAAAATTGTATATATACCCAGATCGAATGAGAATGAATGCACTGTATGAAATTGTTGTTTATCAATATATAAGGCGATCCTTGCCAATGACGATAAGAAATTGTAAGTGTACCCAGATCGAATTGGAGTTAAATGCACTGTATGAAATTGTTGTTTGTCAATATATAGGGCATTTTTTTATGTAAAATTTTCAATTCTAATCTTTTTTTCCGGTTTTTCATTACTTTTTTATACTTTTGTTTCCCCTGGCAAACCCATCCTTTCTTTTTCTATTCGATGAAAAGTACTCCAAAAAACTGTTTCTCCGGCTTGTTTTGTTTGATTTTTCTCTTTCCTTTTGTAGGTATACCCGAAAACATTCAAAATGTATAAAAAAAATCTTCTGAGACATGAAAATTTCATTTGTTTTTTGTCACATTTTGAGCCGTAAATAAAATGAGATCTCGTAGTTGATGAAAGCCTATATGGACCAGGAATGGCACAAAAGAGATTTGGATTTTTTTACTAATCATATATTAGCAAAGAAAGCAGTCTAAACTTTGAAGCCGTTTACATTAAAACTGAATTTTTGAACATTGAAACTCTCGAACGGATGATCATTTTTATTTAAAATTTGAACCGAATTTGTAAAATAAATTTAATTAGAATATGAAACTCCTCCACAAACATAAGATACGAAATAGAAATCTAGAAGCTTCACAGATTCTGTTTTTATATATTTGGAGCTCATTATTCAGGACGTTAAACGGTCAAGATTCAAAATTATCTCAAATAAGGATCACCCTAAAGTACACCCATGAAAATAACGGAGTTTAGGTAACAATTAGGCAGCTTTGGCATCGGCTAATAGAATAATGGGATAATTAGTGATTGGAGTAAGTATAATGTGTATGTATGTACAGCCCTACGTACAGAGAGTCTTATGCAGTATACCGCAGTCATTAACGCGGATTTCAAGGGGAATTATTAATACCCGTGCGGTGTAATTTTCCGTAATTCATGTAATTTCGTGTAATTGAAAATACCTAAGAAGGGTCGTGGTAGGTAATGCAAGGAGATAATATCATTTATAAAGGGTATTAGGTTCAGTTCCGGGCTTCTAAGACCCGTTTATATGTTTGGCGAGGTAAATACCACCCGGTTAGTGCCATAAGGACTCTCGATGCTATTTTCAACTTGTACTATTCTCAAAATCTGTAGGTATGTATGTATGTACACTTGGCGAGGTTGATTCTGAGCCGGAAATGAAAATCAGAAAATTTACTAGGCTGATTGTTACTAGGCAAGTAGCTAGACAGTCTACTGCGAAACCAGCAGGAGCTGTCTGCTAGACCGAGTCTGACACCGAGTGACATCATTCCGAGAGCAGACAGCTCGTGTCTAGCTACTTGCCTAGTAACAATCAGTCTAGTGAATTTTCTGATTTTCATTTCCGGCTCAGAATCAACCTCGCCAAGTGTACATACATGTATATTGTTACGAAAGTGATACACCCCTCACATTACAACCGCTCTAGTAGTCATCTTGAATAAAAGATGTAAACATCATTCTCTTGTCCCCCGTTACCAACCCCAACGTTTATTGTAAATAACAGTTTTGTTCGAGACCTTAAACTGAACACATGTATTCTAAATACAACCCAAACCTTTATCCAAATATCTCCAAACTCTATTTATTGTTTATTTACTCTTATTTATTCACCTAGAGAATTGTTGATTATTTTACTTGATTAATTTACGGACCTCCTCCACCCCCGTTCTGTAACAATATTAAAAAAATTTTTTATTTAACAAAAATTCTCTAAGGTCTCTCTCTCGTTCTCTCTCTATTTTCAACTCGGGATGCACTTTGGGGTTTGATAATTCGAAATATGATGACTAAAATTTGAAATTTAAAATTACATTTTTAGTCAAAGTTTAAAAATTTTTTTAACTTCGCGCAATGAAAATTGAAAATTTTCATAAAAAAGGGAAGTTATTAGTTTCGGTCCGATTATCGAAAATCGAGTTTTCATCAGATCTCGACGTTTTCGGGTCCTAGGAAGCTATTCTGACTATTTTTCGATGGACGTCCGTGTGTGTGTGTGTGTGTGTGTGTGTGTAAACAAATTTTTGTCGTACGATATCTTTAGAACGAATCGACCGATTGGAATGGTGCTTATGGCAATCGAAAGGGTTTATCAAGACTTACATCTGATTAGATTTTGGAGTCGATCGGTTGAGTAGTTTCAAAGTTATTTGAGAAATAAAAATTAAGAACAATTTTTTTTCATGTTTTTAACGCATAGCTCTTGAACTGTTCGTGTGATTAGTCTCAAAACTCAATTAGACTCAGGTCTTGGATAGCCCTTTCGATCGTCGCAAGATTCATGAAAATCGAACGATTGGTTTAAAAGATATTGCACGACAAAAATTTCTCTTTTTGTCGTACGATGTATCTTTGGAACGAATTAACCGATTTGAATGATTGTTGCGGCGAACGAAAGGGTTCATCAAGACTTAGATCTGATTAGATTTTGGAATTGATCGGTCAAGTAGTTTCAAAGTTATTCAAAGAATAGAAATTAAAGAAAAAAAGATTTGTATACGGAAAACTAATTAAACTTATAACCTTCTTTAATTTATTATAAACGCAATAGTATCAATTGATTGTAACGTATTTACCACAGCGGGAAGTTTGCAGGTTAGGACACAGGTCAACCGGTTTCCTGATTTTTTAAAATTTTCTTTATTTTTTGAATACTTATTATACTTATAGGTGAATCTGTTCAAGGTGTATTAGAAGATCTCGGAAGGTACTGAGGCCTTTATATACTCTTTGAGGGGTGGGAATAAAATATTCTTGGTTAATCTACTTCTTGAGCCTTATCCCATCGGGTGAGCAAAGCTTTAAAATCCTACGTTGAGCTAATCTCTAGCGTTTCAATTTCAGAAAGCAATTGAACCGGCCAATTAAGTTAGAAGCGCGCCAAAAGCCCGAAGACACACCTCAAAGAAAATCTGCGCAATGCCAAGGCTTGCTATTATGGAAACCTATAGTATGAAAAGGATCGGTGTGAATGAGCTCGGAGAAATGATAAAGAAATTCGTTACAACGGTTTCACGGGACAAACAGTTGGAATTTGAAATATATTTCCTGTTTTGTGGATCCAAAAATCTTAGAGAAGAATTATGTACAATGTGCATTAAGTGTTTGCGATTTTTGTATTGAGGATGAAAAAATAAATATCAAAAATCGTAGATTTCGAGGTTTTTTTGAGTCTGAAATTGAGATTGAAAGACATAAATTCACAAATTCAAAAATTGAGAAAATCGAATGAACACGCACACAAAAAAAAAAAAAACAGCTGGAAAAACAGTTCTTCAAAGTATTTTTCATCAAATATAAAAACAAGGATGGGCTTGTCAGGGGAAGAAAAAGTATAAAAATAGTAATGAAAACCCGAAAAAAAAGATCAGAATTGAAAATTTCACATTAAAAAATGCCCTATATATTGACAAACAATAATTTCATACAGTGCGTTTAATCCCAATTCGATCTGGGTACACCTACATTTTCTTATCGTCATTGACAAGGGTCGCCCTATATATTGACAAACAACAATTTCATACAGTGCATTCATTCTAATTTGATCTGGGTATATTTACAATTCTTTTGGTGTCATTGGCAAGGAATGCCCTATATATATGAAATTCTCAACTCGGAAGAATATATTCTTTCATTTAGAAAGGTAATACAGAGAAAAAAAAGTATAGGTTTGTCCGTAAAACAGCGAAAATCGATTCATTTCCGGTAGAACCGAAAGTTCACATTAAACGAGACATGGCAATTTTTCATGCCCATCATTTGGTTGTAAAGTCGTGTAAATTTCAGATTTTTTCATCGAGCCGTATCCGAGATAACCGCGCGAGTTTGTCGAACAGGCCGACAGACAGACCGACATCTTTCTAAAAACCTGTTTTTCGGATTCTAGAGGGTCGAAAACGTGAAGATTCGTTGAAATCAACAAAAGTCACTTCTCGACGAAAACCAATACTTTTCTTATATCACCGTAGGCGATGAAAAGTAAAGAACAGAAAAAATTGAAATCTGCAACCGTAGATAAACAGATTTCAAAAATTGCATTGAATTAAAATTTTCACTATATTTCAAGATTCAACGATCAATAAAATTGCAGATTTCCGAAAACAGATGACCAAGAAATTCCAGAATCTTAAGCTTTGCAAAATTTCATCTCATCCTAAAGGCTTTAAGAAGATATAAGATCGAGCGTAGCGACGAAACATATATCAGGAACGAAATCGAAACTTTATGAGACGTTTTCCACCTTCATCGGAGTGTGAAAATCTACTTGATGTATCTATGTACGTGTATATCTGTTCAAAGTGAATGTATCTGTACCCACCTAAGTACCAGCTTATCTGGTTTAGTTTCAATAACAATATATCGCATACATAACGTGCTTACTTACCAATACTAGCAACAATATCGCGAACACTGTATCTATCGATATTGCGGTACCGTAAAGAGAATCCGTATGTGCTGAATGCATTGTAGGGCATTCCGGACTAGGTATGCTACTACACCCACGCTAGTTGGACTCTTATTTCAACCCTCCCGGTGCTCCTCTATTTGCACTACATCATGGCGCCGGTATTAAATCGAAAACAAATAGCCTGTAACGATATGCAAACATGGTGTACAGGGCAGGACTATAAGCAAAAGGTTCAAATGTATTTTGAGTTGTTTCGAAATTCATGAAATCGGGATCTTGTCTGGAATTCAAGAATAACCGAACAAAAATCCTTTTTCTCTTTTATTATAACTAAACCGAAAATGAAAAGCTCAGTTTTTTGTTTTTTGACAAATCTCCATGTTTTGACGTCCAAAGATTCACCATTTTTTGAATGGATCAATTTTTCGCTCAACGATATCTCGAGAACTAATGCACGGATTTCATCTTTTTTTATATCAATCGATGCGGGGTTTTTTTAACTTAGAATTGATAAGATTTTGGATACGATCGGTCGATTGGTTTTCGAGTTATTTGAAAAATAAAATTCTTGTCAATTTTTTACCCGATTTATGATATCTCAAGAACTGATTGACGGATTTTTACGATTTTGATATCCATCGATAGGATTTAATGCAACTAAAATTCTCTAAAATTTTGAAACTAATCGATCCTCTACTTTTCGTGTTTTAACCGAAAAATGTATATTTTTTTTCTTAATTTTAATCAAACTTTTTACTCATAGAATATTTTACGTGCTTGAAAAATCCGGGCGATACATTCGAGTTTCATTTTTTTCTTCTTTTTTCATATAGAAAAAAAACTGTTTCAGCTTCTGTTGCCATCATTGTTTGAAAATATAACTACTTCCATTGAACACACTTCACCTCCCTCTCGATTTGAACAGCTGCAACGAGCACCAAGCAATCAATTACTCAATTGTTTTACACCAATAGGAAAATACCTAACGGATAATATATTCACTATATGTATAGTTGAGATATTCGGACCGTTGTGAATTATAACCGCATATGGGATACTAATTAGGTTACGGATTTTTGAAATATTCAGACATTGTTCATGAAATAGTGGCCAATCGTCTAATAACTTTGGGATACGTTTTTATACCTGGAAAAGGAACTGTATTAATTTTTTTGAATTTTCTTTGTGGATGTTGCTCCCTCAGGAATTTTTTTCAAATCTCCAAAATGCGTTCGAAAATCAATTCTTATTTTTTTTGCTGCACGAGAAAACTTACGAAATGACGAGAACGCGTGATGATTTTTTTATTTATTTATTTATTTATTTTTTTTGCTAATATATGAAAAAAGCAAGATATATCCTGTGTCAATTTAATGCAATATTGGTTTGCATAAAATGGCAGTAGGTAGTACGATTTAGGTGCCTGTGCGCTATCGGGAACCTTCCCCTATATATCGGCTTGCAATTTATCACATGACTCGCTTATTGCTCGCCGAAATGCCTGAAAAGCTTTTTAGTATCATTCTGAAATCAAATACGTAATATCGATTTCCCACGGTCATATACCTCACACATAGGTATATACATACCTACATATATATATATATATATATATATATATATATATATATATATATATATATATATATATATATATATATATATATATATATATATATATATTGTGTATGTGCTTGTGTATGTATCCACTATATAAAGACGCACATACACATCGGCATATATATAAGCGTACGTGTGTA
This sequence comes from Macrophya annulata, assembly GCA_963924015.1. NCBI lineage: Eukaryota > Metazoa > Arthropoda > Insecta > Hymenoptera > Tenthredinidae > Macrophya > Macrophya annulata. Next base: position 21,823,960 of record OZ001259.1, read on the forward strand.
TGGCTTTTCTGTTTCTCCCTTCTTTCCTTTTCATCTCTTCTTTCTTTCCTTTTTATTCCTTTTGCCGTGTGTCACCCTTTTTATAGATGTGTATATATATATATATATATATATATATATATATATATATATATATATATATATATATATATATATATATATATATATATATATATATATATATATATATATATATATATATATATATATATATATATATATCCGCGTGTCCTTGACCTGAGGATATGGGATCGTCTTTTCTCGCTAATCTTAAACCCAAAAAGTGTTTAAGGAATGATACAAATGAAAACAGAATTATCAATTGAGATGAATAATAGTAGATAAGTAAGATAGTAAATTTATTATCTGATAAATAAAAACAAAAAATCAAGCAGAGATATTATAAAAATAATTAATTTTTGAATTTTGAACTACAAAATGAATGTAATATGATAATTTCGAGACACAGCACCTTGCCAATGACAAGAAAAAATTGTAAGTATACTCAGATCGAATTGGGATTAAACGCACTGTATGAAATTGTTGTTTGTCAATATATAGGAGATTTTTTTTATGTAAAATTTTCAATTCTGATCCTTTTTTTCGGTCTTTCATCACTTTTTTTTATACTTTTTCTTCCCCTGACAAACCCATCCTTTTTTGTTTTTATTGATGAAAAGTACTTAGAAAAACTGTTTCTCCGGCTTGTTTTTTGTTTGAATCCGTTGAATAAAAGTAATTATAATTTACTGTAAAGATTTGAAAATTTCCGGATTTCGAAAATATAAAATTTTTTTTTTCTTACTTCGTTAAACTGATATCTGGAGTACCAATTTCGATGAAACAAAATCTGAAGACAAAAAATTGGGGATAATTAATTGAGTGAGGTGATTATTTTTGAAAATTTTCAGCAAAATTCTTGGGGATTAAGCCCGCGGCAGTTTACCAGTTTATCATGGAACGCCCCATAACATAGGTACCTATATATGTATGTATTTATGGTAGCCAAATATAGTAGTTTACTATATTTGAGCAGATGATCATAACGAGATACTAGACGCATTAATTTGATAGTCTACGAGTTTCGAATATGAATTCATATCGAAATTGCTTTCAGTAATAATCATTATGGAATTTCTAATCATTGTTCGATAGTCATTGCACCCGTGCGAGCTTCAATGATACAAATATTAAATGCATTTACCAATTCAACGTATGCTGAAATCCTTTGAGGTGTATTCTGCAATATCCATATATTATTATATGGAGTATTCAACCTCAACTCGACGTATGTACCTTAACACTTTGACCATCTCAATATCGCCCATTTTTTTTTTGTAGGTGTAATCCCGAAAGATGCAACTCATATCATTTTCATTTTATTTTCAGGATCCTTTCGTTTCGATTTTGGCTTTTGATAATTTATAAATGATTTTAAACTTCCGAACTAAGAATTTTGTCATCTGTTACACGGTTTTGAAATTCACGTAATTTTTGTATGGGATATCGTGTTAAAATTTCTATAAGATCAAACGTGGCCTATTTCTCGAAAAACAGTTTTTTAATATGTATTAAAGAATAATACTTGATACAGGGCTTGAAGAATTTCGAAAAAATTCTTTTCAAATAGTACATTTAAAGTATAAGAAATTTTGTGGTATTGATTTATTCGATAGGACTGACAGATTTCGAATTATAGGCATTCGAAAATTTCTTGTCAATGAAAACTTCGAAATTTCAATCTCTTGCTGCGTCAAAACGATACGACTAATCGCCAAAAGAGACGTTATGAGTGGGGTTGTATATTTTTGGACTACATGGACAGAAAAAGAGAGAGAAGAAAAAAAAATAAAAATTGGTGATATCGAAACAGCCCAAAGAACCCCTTTCAAGTAAAATTCAAAGAAGTTCACTCACGTTCTTTATTTGAAATGACTTTTTTACTTTTTTTGCATCAAAATAACGATTCATCCAGAGGCTAAATGATTCATAATGAAACAAGGTAAAGATGTAAGAATCGAAGAATAATTATCAACAAAGCGAAAAAAAAAAAAAAATACTCTGAAACCGTAGCGAAAACGGAGGAAAATTGCGTGTGCAAAAAAGCTGGATTGTACGTGGGCAGAGCGACGAAAAGAAGTCCCGATCCCTTTCAGGCTTTCACGACTCCCATAGGACAGCGTGTTTAGATTTTCAGCGAGGGCGAGTGGGGGGAATTGGTGGTTTTTTTTTTTTTTGCAAACTCCGTGATTGTCTGGTGAATGCGTTGGCGTTTGTTGAAACCCGACAACAACTGGGAGTGGGTTTGGGACTTGAGGGCTAAAGATATTCTGTAAAAAATAAAAATGAGATAAATTTGAACAAAAAATAATAAATAATAATGAAAATAATAATAATGCTTTAGCTTCGGATAAACATCAAAAAACAGTTTTTACAACCTTAGATGTTTATACCTGTGAGCTTCCTTGTTTTTTTTTTTAACTTGAATCATGTGGAAGGGGAACCAGCTTATACGCATTGCGATATTAATTAACGACGATAATATTAAACTGAATGAAAAATTTTCACGATATTAATACAGCAAATGATTTTGCATTTGAATGATCGTAACGCTAAGTTCAAAAATTGTAAAAAATTACCACCCTATATGCTGTAAAATAAATTCGACTTGTATATTTACGAAGTATTCATTTTTGTCAATGATCAAAAATTCATTTTCCCCCCAACAATATGATAGAGATGTCAAAACTGTTATATACAATCCATATTTAAATGATTTTATTGGGAATAATAGTTTCTCATCTAAATTTTTTCCAATGTTTTGGAAAATTTATTCAAAAATTTTAGAAAGTCATGAGACAATTCCTGCTCAGGTTTTTTAGTGTCTATCGATTCGAGTTTGGTAATTTCTGTAAAACCAAATTCGAAATTAGTGATTCCGATTTTCAATTTCGATGCAGAACTGTCTACTTTTTATACAATTTCAATACCGGAATATATTGAACTGAAGCTGTTTTGAAGTTCGGTGTTTCGATTTCAGATCCGGAATCAGTGACCCAAAAAAAAAAAACCCTTTCTGAGTGAGTTTGAAGGAGATCAGATATATAAGGAAAAGTGTAAGCTTTGCAAAGTTGAATAATTATGTAAAAATAGCTTTCGGTATATCTCTTAAAGTTTATACATCCAAATCATATTTTGTCAGAGAATTTGTTTCGTGTCGAAATAACTATTAGAGTGATGAAAGTAAAAATGCAGTACCCTCTTGACTTGGTCTTAATTGTGAATTTAATTTCAGTCCTATAACAGTTCGATTAAAAAAATATCCATAAAATTCCTCACCATAAGAAATGTTCGAATAAAAAGAAAAAGAAGTAAAAAAAAAAAAAAAAAAAAAAACTGCCCCTCAAACACAATGTCCATCAGTTTTGCTGAACCAACGGGGTAAAGTACGAAAGAGACTAAAGTGAGGCCAGGGTGATCCGCGTACGCTCGAACGCCGGGAGCTTCGGCATTTCGCAACTATGCAAATTAACACGAGGGTGGCTAATCAATAACGACTTTCTCCAGCCAATCTGTCTATTCGGGTGGTTTGGCGCCTGTTCGGTCCCGCGGACGGACTGGAGCTTCGAGGTCCTCGGGGGTCGAGGGTTTGAGGGGGTTGGCGTTCGCGCAGTCTGATTTATATCAGAATTAATTTAACCGACGTTTCTGCTGCCCCTTATAAAATGGCGTGCAAAGTGTGTAATATGGAGCCTGTTACACGGTACGGTTCGCAGTAGTAGCACCACCACCACCACCACCAGTACCAGTACCAGTACCAGCAGCAGCAGCAGCCGGAAACGCGCGGGCGGGTATGCTTGAGAAATTATTCGCAGAAGAGGGTCGACGAGGGCGTCGCACGGTGTGTAGAGGTACGCGGGAGCGGAAGAGAGGGTTGACAAATTACCAACAGAGACCAGAACGCGCTTGTTCGTTCGTATACCTCTCTGCCACGAGTAAAAAAAAAGAATCTTTCCGCGTGTCCTCCGACATTTTTTCCCGTTTAAAGCAATTTTTCCGACCGCCCTACCGACCCCGGTATCACCTCCGGGTCACCGGCCTTCCGCTTGGCAAGATACGCGATAATTGTTTCGGATTTTTTTTTTTTCTTTGTTTTTTTTTTTGTTTTTCTTCCACACGAAGAAACGCACGGAAGCTTGCGCTCATTCTCCTCAACGACTTCGTATTTATACTCGTCGTGTTGGACTTGTACCTACTGGGTCATGGATTCGGAAGGCGATATTCTCCATTCAGAGAAAAACAATTTCATGAAATTTTGTAAATGGAAAAACAGACTGAACCATAAATATATTTACCTTATAGTATAATATCATTCCCGAATTCGGATGGAATTCAAGTTATTGGTTTTTCATTCGATAATTTGCTTCGAATCATTGAGCATAAGAAATAGTGGTTTATCACACAAAAATCAAAAATTTTCCATTCTATTTTCTTACTGTGAACAAAAAATCTGATCCAAGAATTTGATGTTTGGAATGTTTCAGGTTGATGAAAATCTTTCCTTGGAATTAGAAATTTACTCAAAAAAGTTTCAAGCGGTCCAATGCAAGTATAGTTGTTACCCTTATACGTCCCTAGTGACGTATGTGTCCTTTTGAGTCAAGTTGACAGAAGTTGTCGACAAATTTAAAAACAAAGAACGTACATTCGTATATATATATGTAGAAATATCTGTCCTTTATGAAACGCAATTTGAAACGTTTCTCGGTGATTTATTACCGTCAAGTTAGTCGTGGATACAAAGTGAGGAAAACTGTTCAGTTAAATTGATTATAGTAGTAGTAGTAACAGTATGTGGTACGCCCATCGCGTTTCTTTCTGTCAGTCAGAGGTGCACGTCCGACGTGTTAAAAGGGTGAAATTAAATGCAAGACACGTTAGCATCATGGTGACAGTTTCTTTCGCGTTAACAATAAGAAACGGGACACGCATTTACTAGTTGACAGTTCACATCTAAAAGCCAATATACAGCATTCCTGGACGAGACGAGAAATGGATGGACCGGTCATATAGTCTTCGGTCTTTGGTATTACGACGGGTTCAAAACTTTCTAGAGTTTCATACTATATACCTTGACGTTCCTATGGTCGTGGGTGTAAAAGTTTTCCTGCTTCTACCCGCGTCCTAGATTCTTCTTTTAAAGAGTCCTTGAGGAAGGAGTACTTCTCCGATGCTTTGGTTCTCTTTTGGCGTCACAATTCCTCGTTTAGGGGAGCTCGGCTAAGTTTTTAGAGATGGAAGTGAAAGAGGAAGAAGGATGCAGAAAGGGGTAGGAGGAAAACCGAATCGAGTGCTTCTCAATACTCGGGTAAAATCTTTGAAAATGTCAAAAACTTTATGTTTAAACACTGATTTGTATATAGGATAGGATATTAAACAAACCATTTTAATACCCACGCCAAAATAGCACAAAAGCTTGAAGCTTGTCTCAGAACAAAACCCCGAATACTACCTCCGTGAAAAATGGCCAAAGTTATTTCAGTTTATGATACGAACTTTGAGAGCGTAGATTGTTCTAAAAAATGTTCAATTTCGTATTGTCAAAATTATTTGGCATGTTTTTTCTTGTACCACGTTCACTTGACCGGAAATTGGGATCCTTTTTACTTTTCATAACCTACGGTAATATAAGAAAATTATTGGTTTTGGTCGAATAATGACGTTTGCTAATTTCAACGAATCCTCACGTTTTCGACCCTCTAGAATCCGAAAAACAGGTTTTTGGAAAGGTGGTCTGTCTGTCGGCCTGTTCGACAAACTCGCGCGGTGATCTCGGAAACGACTCGATGAAAAAATTTGAAATTCACAGGACTTTACAACCAAATGATGGGCATGAAAAATTTCCATGTCTCGTTTAATTTGAACTTCCGGTTCTACCGGAAATTAATCGATTTTCGCGGTTTTACCGACAAAACTATACTTTTTTCTCTGTATTACCTTTCTAAATGAAAGAATATGTTCTTCCGAGTTGAGAATTTTATATATACAGGGCATTCCTTGCCAATGACACCAAAAAAATTGTGAATATATCCAGATCGAATTAGAATGAATGCATTGTATAAAATTGTTGTTTGTCAATATATAGGGCGTTCCTTGCCAATGACAAGAGGAAATTGTCAATGTATCCAGATCGAATTGGGACGAAGCGCACTGTATGAAATTGTTGTTTGTCAATATACAGGGCATTTTTCTATGTGAAATTTTCAATTTTAATCTTTTTTTTCGGTTTTTCATAACTTTTTTATACTTTTTCTTCCCCTGACAAATCCGATTTTTTTTTTTTTTGATGAAAAGTACTCCGAAAAACTGATTCTCCGGCTTGTTTCTTTTATTTTTCTTATTGAAAAATCATATATACACTAATTTTTGTTTGTTGAAATCTCAGTCTAGTACACTTTGTACAAGAAACGATCTGTACGCATAATTGAGCAAAAGAGAAAGACGATAAATAAGTCTGTGAATTGTTTATTAAATTAGCAAGGTTCTCCGAAATCAAAGAAGGATTTCACCATAAAGAGTATTCCTGTATCGTGACGGGGAAAGCATTGCATTCCACAGCTAGGCAAGAAGCACTTGAACAATCCAAACTTCAAAGAGGGACGATGTGTAATTATAAAGTTAGTAAGGAGTTGGCCGGTATATGATCCAGACTATTGGTATGCTTTGTCACAAGAAGCGAGTGTGGCATGGAGCCGCCCCAACATCTTGAAAAGCTCATCCATGACATCATGGTTCGTGTAAAATTTTCGTCAGAAACAATTCCTCAAGGTTTATAGGTCGTGGAATTCTAACCGTTTATCATCATTTTTCTGTCAATTTTTTCGATATTTTCTTTTCTTTCTTTCCTTATCACTTATGTTTTTGATTTATTTCCTTTCACTAAATTATTGATACAGTGAAGGTACAAGACTACAAGAATGTCCATATGGTATTCGACGAATGGAATAATCCATCGATCACGTTTGTTATCTTAAAGTCCATGAAACAACTCGGAGGATTTCCTACCGAAATTCTGATTTAATTTTTCTGAGAGTCTCTTTTTCCGAATGATTCTGACCTCTTAAGGTCTCAGTGTGTCGGTGGTGCAGGATACTCGTTTCTGGTTGACTTAGATTTAGATTCGTCTCGCAGAGTCCTTTCGGATCGACGAAACGGCAAGTGGGACACCCGCTGACACCTAGTCGATAGAGTTTAAGAGGCGAGAGAGATGGAGAAGGGAACGAAAAGCAAGATGAAAAGAGAGAGAGAAAGAAAGAGAGAAAGAGAGAGAGAGAGAGAGAGAGAGAGAGAAAAGGACTTGGAGCCTCGCGGTGGTTGGAGTTCGAAGGTTTGAGCCTCGATAATGAAATGGATGCCCTACGGCTGGCGAGGGAGAGCAACGTTGACGGCGATGGCGATGGCAATGGCAACGGGAATGGCAATGGGGAAAGTAAGGGTGAGGGACGGAGTGTGAAACCCATTCGCAAATTAACCTTACTTATTCATTAACGCTAACGACCTATGGGCTATGGTCTCAGGAAACTGTGTACCCTGTAGGTTTAGGGGCCCGGGGGTAACGCAGTTCACTGTACTTCGTTCGTAAACGCTTGAGCCTGGTCCTCAGGGTATCCAATGGAACCGATAAACGAAGACTTTCATTAAAAAGACCCAGACGAAGTCTTCGACCGGAGTTAATCTCATTGTTAGTCCCGTTCTGCTCGCGATAATCATTTAAAGGCAAATATACATTCCAGGCCATACTCCAGTGAAATTAAAAACGAGATTCAGCTGGGTTAACGTTTTAGACATAAAAATGAAATTGATGATGAAAAAACTGCTTCTTTTTTTTTTCACAGTATTTTTATTGGTCAACATAAAGGCTACAGAATCGATTAAGAGGGTACAGGAGTTTATCGAAACTTCAAAAGATTGATTCTGAAAACTGATTGAAATCAAATCGGATCAAATTCTATCAATCGATAGATCTTAGATTTTGTTTTCTGAATAATTCAAAGACTACTCGACCGATGGAATCCAAAACCTGATTAATTCCAATTCAGAAAGAACCGCATCGATTGATCGTCGGACTTTTGTAGCATTTGAGGTTGACCATGGATCCCTCTGCTGATTGTGAGTGCGGTTCATTTAACTGAATTTGATAAAATGGGTGTATCGTTTGTCTTATCGATAATATCGTTATTCAATTCGATATAATAATAACTGTTCGATTCTGCAGTGGGAGATAAAATGTAACTTAATCGTAACGATTGTGTAACGGGTACCGGGACAATTATGATATGAAATCGTCGCCGAGCACCCTTTTCTCGATTAGGAGAGAACGGGAGATAGTGATAGAGGGAGAAACGGTTAGGGATGAAGGGGGTTAAAGGAGGAAAAGAGGTCCCGGGAATCCCGGGGTTCTAACGACGACCGAACGACCGGGGCATTTGGTCGGACACGCGTTAAGGATGGCGTGGAAGGCGCACAGAAGGCCCGGGGGGTCCGCTCCCTGCGGTATTAGTAGTGTCTTTTCTCGCAATATGCGGTTCTCGCATCGCGCATAAATCACTTCTGGTAATATCATCGGAGTCCCGGGCGCACTAGGAATATCACCTTATACCCCAGAACTACCCCCCCGCCACAAAACCCCGGCCCACGTCGTCGTCCAACCGACGTTCTCGAACGAGATCTTCGCATCACCAGAGAAGATGCCAGCCTTTCCTTTCCAACTTTCCTAACGACGATATTCCTACGTATATGGTATAGCTATATACATACAGATATTATTATGAACGTTTTGCGAAATTTCTACCACTGAACGAGTATGTAGGTATACGCGATACGTTCGCCATTTCAAACTCTGGACTTAAAAATCAATATTCAAATCCCCCGAGGACCAAGTTACAGGATAGAAGAGCAAGAAATATTTATCAAAAATATGTACTTCGGATATATGTATCCGCGGATTTCATCTTGCGATATTCAATTCGTACAAACGTTTCAGTTTTTTCTTTTAACATTTTTACAAGCACATTTTTACATCGACTTTTCCAAATTCATTATGAAATTTTCAAATCCAAGGATCAAGTTAGGTCCAAGTTATTTTTTCATCAAATGTCATTCCGTAAACTTTTACAACTTTTTATTGGCAAACACCAATTTCGATGATTCGTACAGGATTAGTCTGACTATTACGGCTATTTAAGATCCGATGAGAAAGGTCAAAGGACCAAATCGCAATGTGATGTTAATTAAATTGACTGCATAGAATTCAGAAACTGGGAGTTTAAAAATAATAAAAATGATAAAAATTTTTCTGACAAACTGCAGCGATATAGATTTTTCTTGAAAATTCGATAGCTACGAAAGAGAGGAAAATGTCGTTGAACATTTTGGAGCAGAAAGTGACCATTGTAGATAAGAAATGAAGGAAGTAAAAGCTGAGGATCAGGGAGGGATGGAAGCATTCCGACATAACGTATGCGTCTGAGATTACGACGGTTTAACCCTGTGAATGTAGAGAGTACGAGGGATATTTCATCGCGAAAAGCCTCAGGGCTTCCTTAACAAGACCCACTACCACGCTTTTCATCTGTCCCTCATCCTTGTCCTTTGCTTCTTAAACTCTATCTAACTCACTCCCTATTACAGAGTCCCTGTTTCCCTACTATCAAACTGGAGAAGCGCGAAGAAGCAACAACTTTGAGACAAGTTAACCAACCAGTGAACTAACCAACTTCCCTCTGCACACTCTTTAGAGAACGTCTCGATTTACCTAACTCTCGTATATAAGCCCCGTAACTGCAGGGTAAGACTTTTTTTTTGTTCTTGTCTTGAGAGTAAAAAAAAAAAAAAAAAAAAAACAGGGGGAAATAACGAAAATCACTGGGTGAATAAAAGAGCGGGGTATAGGACCGATATTCAACCTTTCAAAAACTTGATATTTTTCTTACAAAGTGGTGAACTTTTGTGAACAATTTACAAACCGATGTCAACTTTTCAGTTTCAAGATATACTCGTATTTCAAATCGTTACGTTCTGACTTTGCAGTACTCAATTCAGTTTTCAAGCTTTACTTCAAACTCCTTTCTAACACAGAAATCTGCACACATGGTCAATATTCTGCAAGCTTTATCGAAAGAGGAAAAGTAATAAACCTTTCAGTTTAGACCATCCACATGCAGATATCTGTGAAAAAGGAGCTTGAAAAAAGCAATGGAGATTCTATGGGAAACCAGTTACTTCTTTCGGAAAACCTGGTAGAATTTTTGTCTTTTTTTGTTACGGGGAAGATCGGGAGGATAATAATCACTCATCGTCATAATTTCTTTACCAAAAAATCGCCTGGCTTGATCGGAACATGATTTTGAATAATTCTATTCGTTTCGAAGGAAAGTATTCGAAAAAAATGTCCATCGGGATTCAGGGTTTGGATATAATGGGGTATTACCATCGAGGGAATAGACCTATAGGTGAGTTTTGTGCTATAAATAATGTCTCGCAAGCCTTTGTCTTAAAGGTCGGTAAAATCAGCCCTTAACGTTGTGTCGCCGTCGTGTGCCGTTCGTGATTTAGCGTTTGAATTATCATACGTGATATAGCGTAGCGAAAGTTCGGGCAGCAATTCCCATTACTCGGGGCAGCAGCCCAGAAACCAATATGTTAGTTACAGATCCGGATCTCCTACCCCGGGTTTTACCCCCGGACGTCACCCTCGCACCCTCAACCATCTTTCCGCCGCCCATACCCTTCCCGTCCTTTCCCAAGCTTCTGCTTCCGGCGTGCCGCGAAGACTGCCAAAAACAGGCGCAGCGCCATTAACAACCACTTCCGTAGTAACTTTTTTTCTTTTTGGCACACATTTTTTGTTTGTCATTCGAATCATTCGGTCCAGCGGATCCTGGGTTGTTAAATTTTTTTTATTTTTTTATATTCTACATGGTTTTCTAGTTTGGTGATCTTTTTTTTTGATCTTCACAAAAGAGTGAAAATTTCAGGAAATGGTATCCGTATCCATCTTTCATCGGCTGGAACTCGAGTTTCACTATTCACTAGTCGATTGAAACAGTTCAATGCGATCGAGGCGAGACCGTAAAACGACAATCCTTATACTCCGATGGTCACCGGGGTCAGCTGGGTCGAATGGGCGAACTAGGAGTTGCCCTCGGCACAGAGCAGCTGGTTACCGTTCACTGGCACCACGATATTGAAATCAACGGCTGGAAGACAAAAGTTAGCGGACACCTAGCCCCGGTAGGGAAATAGCACGGCGAGTACAATGGAACGGAATATAATAGATACGTATATATATATGTATACGTAGTATCCAGATATCTAAAGGGTGTGCGATCAGAATCAAGTCTGTATCCTCTATATCTGAAACTGATTAAAAAATTGTACATTCCTAGCTTTTGAAATATGTCGCAAAACGATGAAATCGCGACATTACCGATACTGGAAATACGCCCCAGCACTGGTCCAACCTCAACAGCCGAGCGTCGACTTTGAGCGCTGAAATCAAATTAGAAATCATTTGAGCTTTGCCTCATATGGATTTGGTCTATCGGAGAAAAGACGAAAAATCTGTAAAATTCTAAAATTTGAAAACAGTCTTGTACCGATGATTTATTCGGCAAATAAATGAATACGGTTAATTTTAGTCCACCCTGTATACTAAAATATGTAGATATACATAGACAAGGAGGTCGGAGGGTGGCGTGTGCCGGAGGTGATCGCGTGGCTGGTGATTTCGCCATCGCGCTGCTCAACTCTGCGATCTGTTGCCGCATTTCGCGCGCACTTCGACCAGCGAACCGCACAACCCATTTAATTAATAGTTGCTGTAGCAGGCGCATTGCTTACACAGAATTTTAACCCCTACCTATAAACCGCGTACTAATTTTAGGTAAGGTTAATTAGAAATTGTGTTGCTGTTCATCATCAAATTACTAATGTTTTTGTTTTTGTTGTTTTTTTTTTTCAACCGTAATGAACGAAATTCCAGAATCAGTTTTTTCACTTTTACAAATGTGGTCCAAGATCTTTAACGGTGTTGGTATAGTGGCTCATAAATTCTCAGCTTAATCGACTTCATTTGTTCTTTTCCAGAGTGAAAAGGCCAGAATCGAAAAGCACATCGTTACAGGACAACACTTGGGCGTTTTAATTTCGTGGTTCTGAATGCAGGATTTCATTTGTGGTTTTAATAACTCTGATCACGACTTATGAAAATTAAAGGTAAAATTATTTTTCGACACGCCGGGCGCAAAGTTCGACTTTCCATCCGCTTCGCGTGCACAAAATTCAACTTTCCACACTTGGTATCGAAAAACAAGATTCGATACACGGGCGAAATATATTTCTCGACTACGTGTGATTGTCAAAAACTTCAAACTCGTACGACAATCAACACTTTCGCACTTGTATCGAAATGTACTATTTTACGATAATGTTTTAAGTACCTACCCTGAAAGAAAATTCTATCTATAAGGTGTTTGAAAATTATTAACTAGTCGTAACCTCTCGATAGGATCATCTACAATTCCTGAAGTAGGTACAATATAAAGTAGGAGATGGATGAAGACATTTCCTAAGTTAAAGGCCCACATTTTGAGCATTTCTTTATGTATTCATTGATTCTTCGAAAGTGACAATTTGTTCATCAACACAAAGATTAACTTTGAATGAAAGTTTACGATACATTGCTTCAAAGAATTGTTCAATAAATAGCCGTACTTTACACAGTCGACTATCATCCTCTAAGTTTTAGATCAATACAATCAGAGTCCTTCATCCCTATATTGAATATAAAATTCCGATGCGATTTGATCATCCATAAGAGAAGAGAAATCAAACTCGAACTCTGTCTGGTGCGTTAGTGAACTTACCCATTACACAGATTTGTGGGCTTCTCGCATCAGGGGACTGAGTATAAGGCAAATAACATCCGTGGAATGCCCGGAGCGGTAAGCAAGCAAGCAACCAGCCAACCAACCAAGTAAGCAGGCGAGGAGACCCTATAAAATAGTTTCATCGTGTATAAAGTTTTGGCACAAAGTTTCAGTCAGATTTCTCGCATGTGTATTATATACACATATTATATACAGATATGCGTTCAGCAGTATATGTAGATACTTGATATAGACAAGTACGCGTGTGTAATCGACCTGGAGAAATGTGAAGACTCGACTCTTCATTTTCAACACGCGGTGCGCAAAGTTCGATTTTGCGCCCGCTTCGCGTACACAAAATTCAACTTTCCCCACGTTGTATCGAAAAACAAGGTTCGACTCGTGTGATTGTGAAAAACTTCAGACTCGTTTAGGAATCAACACTTTCGCACTAGTATCGAAATGCACTATTTCATGGTCATTACATGAATAAAATTTATCGATAACCAAACATCAGAAGTCATTATGATTCTATTGCGTTTTCGTTTGGTTTTGATTTCGAATAATTTCATATCAATTATAAGTATGTAAAAAATATCAATACACGAGTGTATTGGTTAAATTTCCACTTTAGAATCTTTATACTTCTTCAGTTGAAAATTTTATTTTATTTATCTATACGTAACCTATAATTATATAACTACTCGTAACTACTCAGTCAATAAATCTGAACATTGCATTTGCAAGTAGCAACTCATACAGCTTGAAATGGGTTCAAAAGTTTACTTTCATCTTCGAGCTCTGAATGATTGCATCATCGTATGTCTAGTATCTGAAAGAGTTTCAACTGAAACGAGTACCCGGACCGATCAGTGATGAATGAAATTGAGTAAACATGCGATAGTGCTCAGATAGTATATTGCTAACTTTAAAATGCATTCAATTATCCCATATGAGAAACTGTAAGAATTTTTTTTCAAAAATTTTCTTCAATTATAAAAGTTTATTTCAATATACATATATCAATCGCGAGATGAATCAGTTTTTTTTACAATAATTGCAATCTGAAGTACCATGTTTGTTGAAAATCTGAGAAAAATTACCATTTTTAAAATAACTCTAAAATATCCATTATCAATCTTGTCGTCTATATAATTTCCTACAAAATATTTCTTCAGAAAATTTATGTACGATTGATACTTTCCGAGATGAAGCTCTGCGAATACTGGACGTAAAACGGCCATACTCGGTCGATTTTCTGTTTCGTAGTATTTCATTCGGATATCAAAAGGTGTGTAGGTGTTTTTGTAGGGAATCTCGTATATAAAAAATATGCTTGCGTTATATGAAAAGATTTTTTCATCAATTGTACTATCTGTAAAATCCTTTGAATTTTGAGATTTCAAAGTGAGAAATCATCGTAAAATTAATCAACGATTTGTATATTTTGGCCAAAAATGGTACGAGTTATATTGTTGAAATTCTTTTCTTTGAGCACATTCATTTTTTCACAGTGATCCAAACAACGTCCGGCTTACTAATAGCAGTGAAAACGAGACACCCGGTGTGCTTATATTTTCTACACACACACACACACATATATATATATATATATATATATATATATATATATTATATCTACACTTTATTCGCGTGTAAAAGCAAGGTTGAATAAATAAGAGTAATTATTGGTGGTATGATTAATGGGACAGACTCTGTGTAAATAAACGTTGAAGCAGCACGTTGTTTGGTCTTGTGCTTCGACACGGATTTTATTTATGTTTTCTCTTGAATTTTCCGTTTAGAAAAAAAAAAAAAATAATCAGTCATTGCAACCATCTGAAAATTGTAAAGTTAAGTATTCAATTTTTTGGCCGACGATATTTCGACAACCAATACACAGATTTTATCCTCTCTTATATCAATCAATACGGTCTATTATAACTCAAGACTGATCAGGTTTTGGATTGGATTAGATAAGCAGTTTTTGAGTTATTTGCAAAAAAAAATTCTGAATTTTTTTCTGTTATTTTTTATATCTCGACAACCGACCAACTGATTTCTACGATTTTCGTATCAATCGATGAGATTCGATCCAACTCAAATCTAGTTAAATTTTGGAATAAATCTATGTAGTATTTCCCTTGTCGAAACCAAAAAACTAAATTTTTGCGTCCGTAAGGAAATCTTTTATCTTTTATTCAAAATCTTTACATATAAAATCCTATTTTTCGATTCTATATCAAAGTCAGTGGCCTCACCATTTCGTTTTCGACAAAACTCAGTCGAACATATTCACAAGAAAATTACTAAATAATTCACGATTTCAATTTTGATTATAGGTATGCAGACTCTTATACTTTCGATTAAATATTTACTTAAATTTTTTCGCCATCGTTGATGTATAGGTTAAATTATTATACAGTGATTGAAGTCCATGACGAAGCCGTCAATTATATCATACAATTAGCCTAAGACTACAACAGCCCGTACTGACCAGTCGTTTTGACCAATGTAGTTTAAATCGGATACTTATAATTATATAGCTATGTGTTATAAACCAGCAATTTCCTTTCAATTCTGTTCCGTTTGAATTTCTTAGACAATAAATATCCTTCCTTACATATCCTTTTACTTATTTATTTATTAACTTAATTTTTACCCTTTTTTTCTTCATTTTTCTTTCACCTTCTGTCTTCGTTTCTCGGAATATTAATCAATTAACTTCGTTTATTAAAAAGGCAATGTATATATATAATATATAAATATTGATATACATATATGTATATTATAGATATTAGGTGTATATATACAGACGTAGGTATATGTGTGGTACATAATGCCGCATCGATTTCTGGTAAAGTGAATATTAAATCTAATAGAAGCAATTTTCGTTGGCAGGTGTTAAAATTATAAGGCATTACGTAGAAATGTCGAGAGCTAGCATAGCCTCTCTGCCTTCACGGTAGGTATAGACATATATAAATATACATAGGTATAGTCCGAAAATAGCGAGTTTAATGTAATTAGAGGCATTATCGTTTTTCGTAATTGGTGGCCTCGTACCCGGTAATCATAGCCTTATGGTCTATTCCAAACACTGCCCAAATCGCCCTTTCGAACTTCCACACGTATGTTATTTGTCTGTATTACTACACAATCTGTATACGAATATATTTAACTATTCGATAAATGATAGAAAAAATAAAAACAAAAAAAACACACACACATACACAGTAACACATTGTGTAATTTGTAAACTCTTATAACGGGAATCGAAAATTACCATTTGACACGAAAATAATCCCCCACCCCCCTCTGTTCAGCCAGCCCATTAATTTGATCGCTCGTAAAATTGTCGATTAGTCAAAAACAAAAGAAAAAAACAAAAAAATCGAAAGTAGAATTTTTATAGTGTAAAACAAAATATAGATTGACTTCCAACAATAATGATTTAGTCATTAATCCAGCGGGAAATTAACTTTCCGGGAATTATTTTTGAGAAGATGGGAGGAGTGCCGGCTATTTTGAGTAAAATAATTATCCGGAAAATCAGTTTTTTTTTTTTTGATACTTTTCATCAAAAAGGAAAAAGGATTTGTCAGTGAAAGAAGAATAATGTTGAAAAGTGATAAAGGAAACTGAAAAAATAAAGAAATAAAAGTTTTAGAAGAAACAAAATTTTTTTTGTAGAAAATGTTTCTAAAATGAATATGAATCAACATAAACTTTCATTTAGAAATATAGTTAACAGAAACAGATAGTACAGGTTTATTGATAAAATATCGAGAATTGATTCATTTCCGGTAGAACCGGAAATTTAAATTAAACGAGACATGGCAATTTTTTATGTATATTGTTTGGGTGTAATTTCCAGTGCGTGGCAAATTTTTTCATCGAGTTGTTCCCGAGATTATCGCGCGACTTTGTCGGAAAGAAATTTTTCTAAGAGCTTGTTTTTCGGAATCTAGGACGAAAAGATTCGTTTTTCATCTCGAGGATGAAAAGATTCGTTGAAATTTGAAATAGTACACCTTGTTTTTTGATACAACGTGCGGAAAGTTGAATTTTGTGCACGCAAAGTGGGCACAAAATCGAACTTTACGCCCGGCGTGATGAAAAAGTCATTTTTAGTATGCCAGGTGCACATTAGATTTTGTGCCCGCTTCGCGAGCACATAATTCAACTTTGAAAAAACAATTTTTCTAAAAAATATCACGAGAAATTATCAAAGTAAAATTAGACATCAACTTTCAATCTGATTAACGCTAAGTTAACCCGAAATCAATTTTTTATTATCAATTTGTCATAGATTTACAGAATATCAACCCTTCGTTGTCACCCTGAGTCACGTTGGCGCCCAACTTTGAAATCACATATCCATCATTACTTACCCTAGGAAAGAGATTTTTTTTTCAGACATGTTATCATTCGATTTTTTATATACCAACTATTGCTACATATTTGAAAATATTCAAAGTATGTTCTATAATTTTTCGGTCCCAATCGGATAGATAGTTTTCACATGGCAATCATTTGAAAATCAGTTGAGTCAATTTAACCCAATATCACAGACGCGTAAATTTTCGAAAGTGTGATAACAAAGGGTTAATAAAAATCCCTATTTATTCAAATGACAATATATGACGACCTTTTCATTAGTAATGAAGCTTGTGCCATCTAAATTCACCTTCCAGATCCTCGAAAGGCAAATAATGATCATTATTATACTGAAAAAAATCGGTAATACCTCTACCTCCCTTATATAAATTTTGGTGGCTTCTATTGATTCTGAGTGATTACTAATTAGCAAATTTGTATATCTAAAGCCCTCGAGGCTCAGACAGAATAAGTCGATACAATCGGCTACAAACTGGTTTTTAGATTGCTTATTAAATACGTATTGTTTGTGGTACGATATACCCATGTGCCGATATCGTTGAGTTGTAAACGGCGAGTAACTGCTCTGCAATTATAATTCGTATTCGTCGCGGTATTAATTTACGTCTAACGAGGAGCGATGGAAAACAAGGCTAATGGCACAAATAGATGTGATAGCATACTGGCAGTCGACACGATTAAATTAACAGAAATTCAGTTTACCGGACTCGTGTATTAAATGGAATTTCGATACAAATACGTATGACAATGAATGGATTCATGCTATAGATTCACGGCGTATTGCCTACTGCTACTGTTACTCTGTATCGCTAATGTAAATGGTTATTCTTGTTTAATCCAATAAACTACCTTTAACACCGTGAAGCCAGATATGATTATAAATGCAATACGGACGATACTTTAGTGGTAAAGTTTTTGGAAAAAATGAAGAGATCAAGCGCAGTTCAAGCATACAAATTTTCATCATTTTTTAAACCTAGTTTTCATCAGACCCCCATGTTTTCAGAACCAGATAATGTGTGATTAATTTTTTGTTCAATGATATCTCGAAAGTAGATGCACGGTTTTTATTCTTTTTGATATCAATCGATGTTGTTCTTTCTGACTTGAAACTGATTAAATTTTGGATTTAATCAGTCGAGTAATTTTTGAGTTATTTAAAGAACAAAAATTATTTGAACAAAATTTTTCATTTATTCTATCTTCAGAGCTCTATATCGTTTGAAAAATAAAATATTTTCAAAAGTTATGAGGTACCTATCGAATTTTAAATAATTTCAAATTCTGCCATTTCACCCTGCTCTAGATTTTTGAATTTAAATACAATGTTGGTTCAAATACTCAAAATGGTTTCAAAATAGTATATTGTGTACCAAGGGCGTAAAGTGGGCTTTTTTAGACCGAGTGTTGAGTTTGCAGTACGAGTCGGAAGCGAGCTAGCACAAGCCGAAGACGAGTACTGCAACCACACGAGATTAAAAGGCCCGCTTAGCCCTTGGTCCACACCATATTTTTTGTAAATGTATGGATTTTTGCGATTTCTTGATATTAGGCGGGACTGATGTGTACCGTTTTCTAAAACGGCCACTACGTACTTATTAGATTTCATCTCAATTATTGATAATTTTCTTGAAAAATTGAAAAATATTTTAGCGGGCAAAAAAAACTTGAAAACGCCCGCTACCCGAGTATAAGCGGGCAAAAAAGACTTCAAAACGCCCGGTACTCGAATAGCGGGCCAAAAAAAATCAAAAAACGCCCGCTGCTAATTTTTTTTTTGCTCGCTGGTCTGAAAACGGTCACTTTAGGCCCGCTTTATAGGTAAAAAAACGTAAAAATCGTGCATGCTTTACAAACACGTTATATTTTCAATGGTTCTCAATAATTTTCGGGCATTCAATTTCGCTGCATCAATACATCCCAATCTTCTATCCCGTTGTACCCCACGATCCAATTTTGCCCCGTTTTCCCCTACGTATAATGAAATAAAAGGTTGGACACACTTCTCCTCCTCCGAAATTGATCTGTTAAGTACGTTGTCTTCGAGGTCTGAATAATTGCTTAATGGCTTAATCAATTATCACGAATTGTTGCAATTATCGATCTCGTTATGCCCCCAGCCTGCAATTAACCAATAATAGTTTATTGCCAATCAAAAGCCTCGTTTAATTTACTATGAGCTTTGATGTGTCCAGTTAAATAATGTGCTCTTATATCAAACATGTGCCTTCAATACTGGCATGTCAACCACTGCATGTAGATAGACAAGTAAATAATATCTTCAACGACCTCAAGCTATCAATAATAAATCGGAAACCTACCAAATCAGCTTGTTTTGCAACCCCCTTGGCTGACCCAAGGAACTCTCCTGAAAGTTTTATGCGGTTGTGGAATTGAATCGGAAGTTTACGATCATGAATAAATGATAATAGATTTTAATTTTCTATTTGTAGTTGGGGTTGAATATTAGGTGGTTTTCTTTGCAAATCTTGGATTTTTAAAAACTTGGCATATATATCGATTGCATATATCGATAATTAAAGGAAATCTCTTTTGCGGTATTCATTTACGATCACTCGGACCAGTTATCGCCGGATAATTATTTATATAACTATTTGGTTATTTGCCACAGTAACAGGCAACGGTACTTTACATGGTAAATACTGTACCAGTATCATGCCCTTGCATTTGACCAAACTGAGTTATAACTACGCGATAACAGCGTTGCGGACAATATTTATTTAATTACAAAGCCCGATTTACCTAGCCAATGAACTGCTCTTCCATGCCCTGGCTCAACGCTGCAATTCGGTTTATGATTAGCAACGAAATCAACGGTGAAATATATTCAATCAATGCATGATGTCCATAATTCCTTTGGCTATAGAGAGAAGAATAAAACATGAATAGTATATTCGATATTGATTACGTAAGGGATTAGGATACCCTTAAATTTTTCAAAATCAATTTCCAAAAAGATAAATAGTAAATGAAAATTTATTTTTTTGAAAATATGGTTCTTTGAATAGCTAGAAATTAATCACTGAAGCCGATCAAATCTAGAATCTATTATCGAACTGATCAAAGACGATGGAACCTTTCCTAATTATTTCTTAAGATTGATCTCGCTCTTTTGATTCTGTTTAATTTTAATTAACGTCTATAAATTTCGCATCCATCATCACATCGGTTTTGTTTGTACATACTACTTTCGTTATAGATAACCTAAGAAGTTTTTAGGGGTTAATGAAATATAAACATGATGATCAAGGATATGAATAAATTTGAAGAAAAAAATTCTCTGATAATTTTCAAAAATAATAAAGCAAAAATAAAAAATGACTAATTTTTTAGTTAAATATTGGGTCAAAATTGGAACAAAATCAAAGCTAAAGCGTATGAGGGTAACCGATTTTTATTGAATTGAATTAGAAAATGTGAATTTTTTTTTTTTTTTTTTTGCAAAATTGGAAATTTGAAATATTCGTATCTTTGACCGCAGTGAAAATATTTGAAAATCATAAAATACGTATACGTTCATTTTAATGCTCATAAATCTGACGAGTCGATCGTTTCAGAATGACCAACCATAATTGATGTGAAAATTCTCATATACTTATATTCGTATCTTGAAAAAAAAAAAAAAATGAAGTAAGCTGCAATTATCGGTTTTTGGCCAAATGTTTTTCTTTTGTTTTTTGTTTTTTCTTTTTGAACCACTGAGCTGTGAGACGATTCTGGATTTTGCCATCTTAGTAGGTGGGTTAATCCATTCCTTGAAAGGAAGCGGTGCTCCTCAAACGGACGATGAAGACAGGCAAGTGAGCGGACGGACGGGATGTTCAAAGCCTCATTTACAAACGGATTAATTCAATTAAGACTAGCTTAACGTCGTTGGGGTTGAAATAAACTCCTCGAGTATTCATGAACGTGATGATCACCAAGTTTGCAGGCTTAAACGAGACAAGAGATCGGTAATAACTCAGTGATTGATCACTCTTTCAATATATTTTATATAAACTAATCGACTTCTACGCAAACCTTAAACCGTGGTTGAAAATTACAATTCTAAAATTTTTTTAAAAAAGAAAATTTCAACTTTTCGTAATTTTCTTATAAACTCTAGCTTACAAGAATGTATTTCCAAACTTCACAACCTCATAGAGAAATATCAAAGATATTATCGTTTTCGAAGACGAAAAAAAAAAAAAAAAGAGATCAGTCTTGAATACGGAATTAATCCATCGATAAATCGTTAAGCGAAGTAGAAATTCCACGAACCACGAGATCGTAAATTAATTAGAAGACGAGGGTTGGCGTGTGTACAGGCTAAAGTGTAGATATATCGACAACCCCTGAGGTGGGGTTGGTGGTCGGGGGGATTATGACTCTCGGCAGTTAGCACATGGGAATAAAATGTTTCATTAGACCAGAGCGTAGCTTAAGAGTTGGCAGGAGCTTAACGAAATCGTAAAAGGGTAAAAAGAATATCGTAAAAATTTTTCCTCGCATATATTTCCACATCGTTTTACGCTCCTTTTAACCTCTCACTCCTCTTACACTGACCTCAACACGCATCCCAATACTTCTTTGTACAACCACAATATCGGATTCTGTCGCATTTAAAATACACAACTGAGGGTATTTAGTTGGTTTAAGTTGGCAATACATTTGACAATAACTAACTCGAGCGCCTCCACAATGGGTTGTGGCGTTACAAGCAAAGCTCGAGTCGCGATATTCGTTATATTGTCAATTTGCATAACAATGATCGGTGCAAATGATCGAGAAGATTAGGTTGCTCTTAAGATAAGGTAGATTGGCTCTTTCAAACTTTTACAAAAGCTACATTATTTTAATTTGTGTCTTCTTAGGTTACATCAAACAAAGAAACCCAGTTTTTGAAATCATTCCTCCCTTTCAGGATTTTGTCAATCCGAGTTTGGCATTACGTTGCTTCCATAAAGTGATCGAATTTCTATAATTATTCGCGATTTTTGAGGTTATGAGAATCAGCGTTTTGACTGATGAAGCGGTACGAGCTTCGCTTGTATCGCCACTCGCCATCGTGGGGGCTCTCAAGTCAGTCATTGCCTGGAGTATTGCCAACTTATAACAAGATTTACCCTCAGTTGCATATTTTGGGTGCGAAAGAATCCGGCATTGTGGGTGTATTTCGCATCTTCGTGCTAAAGACTTCCAGAAAAATAGAAAAGACGGCGTTTCGTTTCTTGATGTACACAAATTGGAGTGGTTATATCATTTTTGGTTTTCATCATCTTATTTTTCAAAAAACAAAAAAAGAAAAAAATCTAAAAAAAATCGAATATTGAACCAGGGAAATAAATTCTGGAATTGAAGTTGACGAAAAATTCATATTTTTTTTCTTTCTCTCCTAGCAATTCCACCGGCTTACGGTGGTAGGTACTCGAGAGACTTTTGAGGTGATCTCTCACCCCGGGCGAAATGTGTCGGGGAAGCTGCATGTAATTATTCTAATGCAATACGCGGTGGTCTTGGTCGCTGGACCCGGGAGCAGCACTCGCATTTGAATACGTTTGCGATAGCAATTTTTTTTTATTTTTTTTTGTTTTGTTTTTTTTTCTTCCTTTTTTTTTCATTTTTTCTCTTTTTACCCTCCTCTTTTATCTCTGGCGCGTTCACCACCCGTTAAACGGAAGTGGTGGACGAGCCACTCTCCATCGTTGAGAGCTGGGAGGCTTGAAAAACGGTCGTTTCTATTTTCCGCAGAGGATTCATCTCGTTAATTGTATTATAATACAAGCGGTGTTGTGTTATCCTATTCGTTATATTTTTACATCCCGTTTTTGGAAGAAGAAAAATGATTATATCATTATGAAAATCTCTAATTTAACCAAATCTCAACATGGTCTATGGTCCACAGAATCATCTCCGATCATTTTCAGATTGACGGTTGGATGTGATCAATTTTTTATTCTACGATATCTCAAGAACGAATGAACGGATTACATTTTTTCTTATATCAATCGATGTGGTTATTCTTAACTTAGAACTTGTTAGATTTTTAATCCGATCGATCAAGTAGTTTCTGAATGATTAAAAACACAAAATTTTAAGAAAATAATTTTCAACTGACGATATCTCGACTACCTATCAATGGATCTTATCAATTTTGTTATCAATGGATAGAATTTTTTTCCAACTTAAATCTCGTTGCATTTTGAAATCGATTACGCTAATAGTTTTTAATTTTTTAACTGATTCAATTTTCCTCCCAGTTTTATAAATAACTCTGGTTACATTAGATTTTGAAGAAATTTTCAAACTCTTATAAAGCAGTTTTTCTCGACTTTCGTAACATAGTTGCAGGAGTTATTTTAACATACAGATAATATAGTTGCGTATATTTTTATAAGCGAAAAGTAATTTATTTTATTACAAAAAAAAAATAAAAGAAAATTTTTTTTTTCCTTCTTCTCTTCTTACCCAACACTTTTCTTTTTTTCTTCTTCAATATACACCTTGAACCTCACTTTCCTTTTATAAAGACGATTTATATTCTCGCCTTACATAAAACGGATGTAAAGATACACGCAATATTATATCGGTCACGACCCCGCAGTAGCTCTACCCGTTTTCTCGAGGGACGATTTTAGGGCTAATAAATCGTGAGCAAGTCGTAAAGTGAAAAATTGTTTTGCAGCTCATTCCCCCTCCCCGCCACCTGGAACCCCGTAGAATTTAAACTTTTTTTTTCATTTTCATTTTCATTTTCATTTTCATTTTCATTTTATTTTTACTTTGATTTTTATCGTCAAAGAGGATTCATTTCATGAAATATCGTATCTAACTATACTGCAATGTGTCTAGCTGATAGTAATTCGCTCGTATGTATCCCGAACTCTCGAGTGATAGATACATAGATAGACAGATAGACAGATCGATAGACGTGCCACGAAGAAAGGTAATTTCCCGAGGCTTAGCGCGTCCCAATTTTCGGCCCAGTAAATTCCAATAATGTCGAACGGTCTTAAAAAGTTCGTATATCACGGCATCGATGCCCTTCTGATTTATATCGAGAGTTCTCGACACGAGATATCTACCCCCATACTGTTCGGTATAGCCATCGTACACAAGTTTCGTTTTTTTTTTTTTGTTGCTTTGTTGTTTTTTTTATTTTGTTTTCCAAAAAAGACTAAGCTGCAGAGATTAACTTTTGTTTCTTCTCCCTCTTTTTCTTCGATACCCTTCATTCAAACTTTCATAAGAATTTCCAAAAACAAAAAAATACCCACGATTATAAAAACCTGAAATTTTTAATTTATCAGAAGACAGCTGATACGTGTGTATAAGTAAAAATTTTTGTAATTGACCAGTCTTTTTCGACTTATTTATGATCCGAGTAACAAAATATTGTTTTTAATTTTCTGACATTTAATAAATTTATTTATCTCAGAGTATAAATTATTGATTAGCAGATTTTTAGCAAACCCGGAAGATAGAGATACACTAAATTTTTTGCAATGGTTAAAGCTGAGGAAAAAAGAAATAAATACTTGGGGTTTCTTATTCACTCTGGTAAGTACATCTCCCTTCATGAATAAATAAACTGTAGGTACATAATTCTCAGTGCCACTTGATGTCTGTAGAAAATTCTTAAAGGTATTCCGATTACTCAAGTACTGAACCGTTTTTGAGATTAAGGTTTTAAAAAATGAATGAAATTTAGTAATTTTGAAGAAATTTTACGACAAGTGCAATATTTTCTAACTTTAAGCGATTAGTTTCTAAGTCTTTCTGCCTTCTGACTAGCATTGCCTTCATCTTTATACCGGGAACAAAAAAATAACGATATATTGTTTGGATAAAGCATACCGCTTTGAGACTTCTTCAAATAAATTCAGTACTCTTTATTTATGCACTTTCCTCCTTGAATTTACCATCTAAAGTATAAGTACCGTATGTATGCATGTAAATTTCTCCATCGTCTGACTGCTCAGTTCTTGTACTCCTTGGTCTTTGCCTCAGTTCTGTGTTTTTCTATCATCAGTTTATTTCTTTTCAGAGTGAAAAAGCTGGTCTTGTATGTATGTACATACATACATACCATACCGAGCAAAATTATACCTAGAAAGTTCGGATAAATTGAAAATTCTGTCTTGTAGTCATTCGCCACGTTAAATATCGCAAAATAAGTCCTGGTCGTTAAGGATTTTGTCAAGTTTTGCCATGGGTCGTCCGGGACTGTCCTTCGCGAGTATCGCAAACTCTGATAATTTTATACTCTTTGAAGTGTACGGGTCTCCGACACAACGTGACTAAATAGTAATATCGAGATCACACAAATCGGGAGGCATACAAAATCGAGATGTGAATGAGAGAGATCGACGAGATGGATGTAACGGTTTGAGCAGGACGACAATAGGACACCAATTAATTGGATACAGGATGAGGCTATCCTCCTATTTCAAGTTACGTTATACTACGTACGTTATACCATCGTACAACGACGCAGATGAGTATGCGCGACGGATTTTGTGTGTGCTTGACAAATAAGCAGCCCTTTGACAACGGAACCCCGACAACCCTTTGGTTGTTACCAGCTTTAACGGCGTCATCGTTGCTATCCAGAGTCCGCGTAAAGTGTACTGCTCGCAAACGTAGGGCATTAGGTATTCCCTGTTTTTGGTTTAAACGCACGAGCTTTCAGAAATTTTATACATAATTTTCAACGGATACATTGTCACACGATTTTATGTCGAGAATATCACATGGGAATAATCCCCATTCTTCATTCATTACTCGGATCACGAAAATCTGGAAAAAAATCTACATTACTTTAAAATTTGTTTTTTTTTTTTTTTTTTCCAAGCAATCGATATATCAAGAAATTTTTTATTTTAAAAGCTTTATCAGTTTTTTACGGATTACGTCGTGGAGGGCATTCAGAATTTTAAATTATTTCGATACTCATTACGATACTGCCGTTTCTTTCTCTTTTCAAGAGCTTGAATCATGTGAAATGGCTACGTCGAACTTCAAATGCAATTCACCGCAAATGCTATTCTTTTTGTTTTTTAACTTTCCGCAATGAAAATTGAAAATTTTCCAAAAAAAAAGGGAAGTTACTGGTTTCGGTCTGATTTTCGAAAATCGATTTTTCATCAGATCGCGACGTTTTGGGGTCCTAGGAAGCTATTCTGACAATTTTTCGATGAACGTAAACAAATACTTGCGGTATGATATCTTTAGAACGAATCGATCGATCGAAATGGTTCTAATGGCCAACGAAAGGGTTTACCACGACTTAGATCTGATTAGATTTTGGAGTCGATCGGTCGAGTAGTTTCAAAGTTATTTGAAAAATAAAAATTGAAAACTAATTTTTTTTCATGTTTTTAGCGCATAACTCCTAAACTGTTCGTGCGATTAGTCTCAAAACTTAATCAGACTTAGGTCTTGGATAGCCCTTTCGATCACCGCAATATTCATAAAAATCGAACGATTGGTTTATAAGATATTGCACGACAAAAATTTCTCTTTTTGTCGTACGATGTACCTTTGGAACGAATTAACCGATTTGAATGATTGTTGCGGCGATCGAAGGGTTCATCAAGACTTAGATCTGATTAGATTTTGGAATCCATCGGTCGAGTAGTTTTTATATTCAAGATCGTCTCAATAGTTTATTTCGATTTATGTCAATGCGTTTTTCCATTTGGTTGAAAATAAAATCAAGAACTTGAGATTTTTGGAATGATAAGTAAACGACTGCTGAAAAAAAAACGTGAAATATGTCTGGGAAAATTAAGAGTCCATTAAAACTCTTTCAAGAATGGTTTTTATTTTCTGTTTTTTTTTTTTTTTTTTTTCTTCTTTTTTCTTGCCGTGAAAACTTTTCGACACTTAATGCCATCATCGATACCCTGGCCATTCATCTTCAAAACCCTACAAAGAAGAGGAGCTGCGGTGGTTTGATAGATGGCGATAGAACAACCGCAAAGTATACTAGCTACCTTCAATCTCCATTGTACTTTCGAGGTGATATTAACACGGGGATAACTTAACGCGTAAGAAAATTTAATTGAGCTTTTGCACTTTGTCCCACAACGGTGAACCACTACGCCTCTAGGCTATAGCACGGCAGGTCGATTATTTTAATCCAACGAGCCATAGCGATTATTGTCAAAGTGATAAAAGCATTCACGGATTGTGGCGGAACCACGCTGGTTGTAGGGGGATCGCCAAAAACGACTGGGATTCTGGTTAATTATATTTAAAAATGTGGGAAATTTCAGGAATTTCCGCACTCTCTATTCTCTGACAATTTAGAGACTTCGATAACCGTAGAATTTCAACGAATTTACCAATCCCAACGTACTTAAACCTTTAAAATAATAATATAGAAGCTAATTATTGAACAAACCCAAAAATCGTGGGATATAGGTAAAATGAAACGAAGAAAGTAGTTCGTGGTATTCATGCCAGCTATTGAGATATGAAAAGGCTGATCGTGGTCCGAGAGAATTTGCGTGTCACATTTGACCCTAGAACAGTAGGACTTTCAGTTTTCTCTGCGACCACCATTTTCCAGATATTTCTTCTCAGATACAGATTACGAAAAGTCTGGGTCAAGATGTCCTACGTTAAACAAAAGGTTTGACGAGGGTTCACATTCATGGGGATGAATTTAACCAAGATAGACAATAATAATAATAATAATAATAATAATAATAATAATAATAATAATAATAATAATAATAATAATAAAAGAATCCAAAGATTTTTACGTCTTGAGTATGCGGAATCCCCCAAGTCTGACATTCAAAATCCAATAATAAGCCTTTGAAAATTGATAGAAACATCCCTGCGGCTGTATCGCGGGTAGGTACCGCAAAGAAAGTATAATAAAATTACATGGGCGAAAAGAAAATCTGCAGTTGAACTTTTTATATTTTTTAAAGATTCTTTGACGTTACAAGCTCACCTCAATTTTTAGTCATAAAACGTTTGATTTTTTTTTATCAGAAAACTGCGATTACAAATTTTGGTATCAAATTTTTTGTTCATTTTTTGTTTTGTTTATTTTTTTACAGCGTCTTCGTCGATTTGTGAAACTTTTAACGAAGTTTCATTTTGGCTTTCAGATAGTTTAGACAAAAGTAAGAAAAAAAATAAATGAAAAGTAAAGCTTGTCTAATGCGCCTAGATGTATCATAATTTATGGTTCAACTTTACGAGTGGTTAGTTTGTGGTGGGCGACGACCTCGACACGGCCAAAAAGCACCGATTTTTTTATTCTTTTTTTTTTTTGATACTAAACTTCCAGCCTTTCAGTCACGTAATTTTTTTATTTTTTGTCCCCCCCTCGATTTAGCGGCATAGCGCACTTGAGATAATTATAAAACTGCGCATTTGCCGTGTTTGCGGGTATGTACAAGCACATAATCATTCGTCGCGTGCATAAAACGTTTCATTCTATACTCATTTTTCACAACTAGCTACCAGCTAACAACATCAAACCGTTTCTCAGCACGAAATCCTACTTTGCAATCACAATACCTGTGACCTACGCAGTTTATTATACTATCAAACCTTTAACCGTTATTAAGGATCGATTGCTGTAGTTTATAAATTTTTATCATTCAGATTAAACATTGACTTGTCATTTTTAATTTACAATTTTTACTATCTAGTTTTTTGCGTCGTTGATTACGGATCTGAAGTCGAAAAACAGGAATTGAAAAAGGGTGGTTTAATACAGTGTACTTAAATTTTAAACAACAGACACAGTTCACGCGTCAAATTTGGCATTTGACGATTTTCAGGGCAGCTAATTTCGAATATAAATTGAAAAAAAAAAAATGAACAGCAATTTTCATGCGACTTGATGACTTTGGATTGGAAATGAGGGAGTCTAAAAACCATCAAGTACTTATTTGGGTGTGAATTAGTCTAATTTTTATAATTTTACCCCGCCATGATGGGCCCACGATTTTAAATGATGAATTTCGAAAGATTTTTCAAGTTAGGAAAAGAGCAGGTAACCGTCCGCATGATAAGGGCTTAGTTTGTCGATATGGAATTAGCACTACGAGCGTCTTTTTGGTGAATTTCCTCATCTTTTGAGACCAGATAGAACCCTCTGAGTTGAAAACTGGTGGATTTATGAAGGTTTGAACTTAATTATTCGAAAAACTCAATATTGTCTCATTCAACGCTGGAAGAGTTCCAGTTCCTATGGGGGCAATAAAAAGTAGAAAATCAGGGAACCGGTTGACCTGTGGGCCAACCCGAAAACTTCCCGCTGAGTTAAATACGTTACAATTAATTGATCCTATTGTGTTTATAACAAATTAAAGAAGGTTATAAGTATAATTAGTTTTCCGTATACAAATCTTTTTTTCTTCAATTTCTATTCTGCGAATAACTTTGAAACTACTCGACCGATCGATTCCAAAATCTAATCAGATCTAAGTCTTGGTGAACCCTTTCGATCGCCGCAAGAATCATTCAAATCGGTTTATTCGTTCCAAAGGTACGTCGTACGACAAACAAAAAATTTTTGTCGTGTAATATTTATTAAACCAATCGTTCGATTTTCATTAATCTTACGGTGATCGAAAGGGCTATCCAAGAGCCGAATCTGATCAAGTTTTAAAACTAATCGCACGAACAGTTTAGGAGTTATGCGCTAAAAACATAAAAAGAAAATTGTTTTTTAATTTTTATTTCTCAAATAACTTTGAAACTACTCGGCCGATCGACTTCAAAATCTAATCAGATCTAAGTCTTGATGAAATCTTTCGATCGCCATAAGAACCATTCCAATCGCTCGATTCGTTCTAAAGATATCGTAAGTCAAAAATTTGTTTACACACGCACACACACATACGGACGTCCGTGCAAAAATAGTCAGAATAGCTTCCTAGGACTCCAAAACATCGAGATTTGATGGAAACTCAATTTTCGAAAATCGGACCGAAACTAACAACTTCCCTTTTTTATGAAAATTTTCAATTTTCATTGCGGGAAGTTAAAAAATGATAATTTTCAGCAAGACTAGAAAAATGTGAATATCTCAGAAACTTAGATCGACAAAGTGGGCAATTTTCTTGTCTTATTATCAACGTGACATGGTGTGTTCAACATTCATCTAGAATTATTTCGAAATTATTAAACAGTGAGAAAATCACCAAATCCTTTACGTCCCACAGGAAGTGTAATAATTTGATATAAACCTTAACGACGAGTTTTGAAAGTGAAATATCGACCCTTCCCACGAAAGGATTCGAAGTTTAAGTTCA
The DNA here is from genome assembly GCA_963924015.1 of Macrophya annulata. Taxonomy (NCBI): domain Eukaryota; kingdom Metazoa; phylum Arthropoda; class Insecta; order Hymenoptera; family Tenthredinidae; genus Macrophya; species Macrophya annulata. The sequence goes on from OZ001259.1 coordinate 21,854,579, forward strand.
AGGCAGCAAATGTATAATAATTTCTTAGTTGACGTCGTAGATCGAGTGGTCGTGGCTTAATGAAACTCTGAAGTGCCGATTATTAATACGGCTTCGAGTTTCACGTTCCAAGTTCTAACTTCCGAGTTTCGAGATCCGGGTTTCCTTAGGCTCAATACCTACTCCAAGGAATTCTCTTATTTGTTACTCGCCCGGGTTATTTTGGCAATTATCAACCCAATATCATCCGACTATAAATCATGCGTAAAATGGCTCTGACATTTATTGGTTTATTACTGGTATCTATGCCCGAATTTGCCAAGGATCAGTAATTGCCTCGAACGTCAATTGTCGTATGATAAATATACTTAGAATTATTTCAGGAGGGTTAGACCACTGATTGAAGGGGTTTTGCATAAGGCATTATTCTATTTCTAGTAGCTCAGTCTGTGACTATAGACCATTAATAATTTTTAACATAAAAGTTGAGGCAATTGATAAATTATCAAGAAATTTATTTCGGAGAGATTATGTCAACAAATTTTGAGGATTGGCTAAAGCTGAGTCGTTGGCGTACATCGGGATCGGTGATTAGGATCGGGATTTCCCGCATTGCATGCTTCGTTAATAATTAACTGTTTTAAATGGTTGCAAGTAGCAGCTGCCCACTCGCTCACAGGTTTCACGTATACCTAAAATTCTGCAAGGGTAGGTTAGTACTCGTAGGTATAATAGAACCTGCACCCTCTCAGTACTCCGGCGTACGTACGTACGTACGTATGTACGTACGTACACATGGCAAGTGAAACCCTCAGTCCAGTTAAATGGCGAGAGCCTCGTTCGTTAGTGCCAAGTGCGAACCCCATTAACCACTGTCCCCTGATCCCCTCTGCGTCCCATATCACCCTGATTTTCCCCTCGTTTAGTATCACGCATATATCTATACCTGTACCTACCTACCTACCTACTAGCGGTAACAAATTTGGTCAATTCTTTTTTATTCTGTTTACACACGGCCCCGCGGCGAGAACCCCCCTTTGGTGTTCAACGATGACCCGAATTTCAATTCCCTTTGCACAATGTGAAAGGTAAAAAATGAAAAAGGAAAAAAAAACAATATGAAAATATGAAAATATGAAAAATTGGACGAAAAATTTGACACAGAAAAAGAGAAAAATGAACATTTTATACATGTATGTAATGTACACTCACTATACCGGATTATTTCGCATCGAAAATATTAAACCGAGGGTACATCTTGTTAAGTTACGTAATACTCGCGTCTCTACGATCGCCAATTCACATGACAATGATCGATAAAAATGATCGAGAAGATTAAGTTGCTCCTAAAATAAAGTAGATTGATTTTTTTAAAACTTCACGAAAGCTACGTTATTTTCCAAAGAAGCTGAGTTTTTGAAATCATTTTTGATTTTTGAGGTTACATTAATAAACGTCAGGAATTACGTTGCTTCTAACGCAATCAAATTTTTATAATTATTTCTAATTATTTAGGTTATGTGAATCGATGTTTTGACTTATGAGGCGAAACGAGTTTCGTTTGTACCGTCACTCGTCATCGTGGGGGCTCTCAAGTCAGTTATTGCCTAGAGTATTGCCAACTTAAAACCATATGTAACCTCGGTTGCGTATTTTGGGAGCGACAGAATCTGGTATTGTGGGTGTACATCATACATTGTATATCGGTATGTGAAAAATCGCCATCGTCCAGCCATTTTTATTGCTAATCCTACGTTCGAAGCTCACGCACGATGTATAGTAGGTATGTACCTATCGAAATCAGCAAATCTACGTCGTGTCAAGTCGTTAATTTTTGAGCCACGTATTTAAGCTGTCCTGTGGTGATGTGAAAGGGATTTCCACATCCGTGTTTAAAAAATAAAATATTTTTTTTTTTATTTGGCCGTTTTTGATTCGGAAATGTCGAATCTTTTGATTAATTAATTTGTCAAAAAGCATGTACTCGTGTATATATACAGTAAATGAAAACGTTTTTAATAATGAAATCGGTGAAACTGTGATTTAGCTTGCTTAACTCACTGCGGTAATAAATTATGCAAAATTTAGGACACGGGGTAAACGTACAGGGGGAATATTTATACGAGGTCGTATTTCTGCCCATTGTTTTCAGTTCGAACGAAGCTGTAGGGTAGTAAAACGCGAAAAACTACCTCAAACATATTTTTCTGTATTTTCTTTAGCCACGAGTTATATCACAGGGTGGAAAAATAAATTTTTAGACACATCGTCTGCTGGGGGATGGGTTCCGCGAAGACTACAAGTCCATGAATATTGATTTGGAAATCATATTTTCGCGCTATGGCCAAGGACAAGATTTTTCAATTTTTCAAAAGTAGAAAAAAGAAAAAAAAAAAATAGTTCCATCGTTAGAAATATACCAAAATGATCGGAATGAGAAATTTTTCAAAATTTTATAAAATATGGGAATATTTAATAATTAATTAGCTTGGAATATTTTCAACTAAGAGACTTTAACACGAAAAAACAAAAAAACAAAAGAGACTTTAGAAAGGCTGTTTTCAAAAGAACGGTTTAAAATACAGAATTTTGTTATCAAAACAGTAAATACTGTTGAAAGTAACCCTCCGTAAACGAGTATGAAAAATTTTATATAATTCCGTTGGACTTCGTTCCGGATTTTGAGGTAATCCAGAATTATTAAATCCATGCTTATGGTGAAAGCTGCACATAGCTTTTAGTGATTTAGTAGCTTTTACTGAAAAAGTAAAACATACAGTACCGATTCGAGACGAGGTTCTGCAGAGTAAAGCAGCACTATTTGCGTCTGAAACAAACAGAAAAAAATTTTTTTTTTTTAACTCTTTACGTTAACGAGCTCACTGTAACTCGTCCGTCTTTCCCATCACTCAGTCCGCAACAGGGTGGATCTTTTAAAATTTATTTTTTGTCTAATTTTGAATATTTTTTTGATGTTCCAAATTCCGTTACCCTCTCCAAGTTTTTTTTTTTTTTTTTTTCTTTTTCCCCAAACTAATTTCAAATTCTGGGAATAGAATTTTAATTGATCGAGTAATGAGACGCGGTACTAATTGTAACGTATACGTACCTACTGACTGGCCTGAGCAGCATCGTTAGACAAAAATAGACCCGACTGGTGGTAGTTAAGGGTTTAACAAGACCGCTCAAGTTTAAATGGGTATGACGAGCTAATTACGAGCTCGAAGTACAGTGCCAACGAACTTGAATGTGGTTAAAAGTCTAACCGATGAAAAGTACAGGTCGTTTAAAGCCCAATAATTTGAAGTCTTCGAGCTGTTTATCATTAAGAGATTTCAAAATTCCTAATTGAATTTTATTTTCGAAATTATCGCATCGATAATTTTTATCAAATAAATATTATCGCCGGACCTTATGAATGAAAATAAAAATCGAAAAAAAGAAATAAATTAGAAAAATCAAAAATTTAGGAAACGGCGAAAATGAATTCGGAATTATCGTCAGCATATCATAACGATAATTTTCCGGGCAATAAAATTGTGAAAAAATTAGCTCGACTCGTTTGACAAAAAGTAAAAAGAAACAGGAGTGTAAAAAAAAAAAAAAAAAGCATGGAAGTGTGGTGGATTAAACAGTGTAGGTATGGGAAAATGCAACAAGTGCCTTTTAGCATCGACGAAGGGCAATCAGCCCCGCAGGATGCAACGAGGGAAGCTTTTCTGGCTCGTTTATAAAAATAGCTTGTCAATCGTTTCACGTTGAATAATTTTCATTTTTTTTTTTCTATTTTCTAGTTTATTTTTTCTTTCATTATTTTTTTTAAAATTTTTTTGCTAACGAGGAGCAAGTGAATGAAGATTCTTGCGATTATACAGATCCGTTTTACGTGTTGATTTTTATCGGTTTAACGGATTTTAAATAATATCCAAAACTTTTGTAGAGATTTATTTTTGCAAGATATGTATGTGTGAACTTGGCTACATGACCCGATAATTTATTAGCGTAAACTAGCGGCTGCATCATTTAGTAATTATACCCCACCAAGGCGGCGAGAAGGCTTTTGCGATAATTGATGAAATTAGCAAATGATGATAGTCCTCTTGAAGGTTTTGATTTAATTGCTTTCGCAATCATTCAGACGAGTAACTGTTCCTCGGCACGGATCTCGGAAATGATTGATACCAAGACTGGCAATCCTTAAGACCAAGGAACTGGCACGTTGTAATTATTCCGTATGTGATTACACGGAGAAATCTCATTAATAACACCTGCCAGAACCGAGTGAGTATTCGCACGTCTGTTATAATTATTTCTATCAACGCATAACTGAATTCTAAACTATCATGCTTCAACACCCAAACAGATATATTTTTCAATCAAAATCATGGTGAATATGGACCGGCGCGGATTGATAAACCATTAAAATTTCTTCGGTTGTATCTCACGAAAAAAAAATTTCAAACTTCGTAAGTTATCGGCGTTTGGCACACCGTAAAAAACGAAGAAGAAATTGATCGATTCTGATATTTGAAATCAAAATCATAGCGTTTTGCAAATTCAAATATTATTCAAAATTCAAGCATGAGTCGATCCTCAAACCTTCTCCTTTTAGATAAAAGCTTGCGTTTTTCCAAATTCGTGATTGAGAATTCTAGAATGTTTTTTTCTATCGATTTTTCGATCTCCTCAATCCAAATTATCATCGCGCAATGTGTTTAATTTACAATATAAATGATTCTTTTATACAACATATTAAAATTCGAGAATTGATCAACCACCTTGTATAATAATCAATCGAAATCGAAATCAATCGATTTTTATTTCATCATGTGCGACAAAGAAACGAAGAAATTTTTATACGCAAATTTTTCATTTTTCAAGCAGTGAAATATTTGAATAAAATATTTGAATTTTGTTTCCACATCTTAATTTGCGTTTTTTGAATCATTCGTAATCGTGTACGTATATTAAAACATAGAAATTTGTCTGGAAAGTGCACAAATTTCAAGTCAAGGATCTTGTTAACTGTCAAAAAGTTCATGAATCAATTACTGACGAACTGTCAGATGCTAAATCTGTATCAAAAATTTATTATCATGCACGGTTCGAGATCTACTTGAATGATGTTTCACTTAACAATTTATTTATCTCTATCTCTTTTTGCTTACCTAGGTGAGTTCCTTAGAATTTACACAAAATTATTCTACAACTCAAACCTCAGTGAATATTCATAAAAAAATTTCGATACTGAGCTTCTCCTGAAGAAGTGTCAAAGAAAAATTGATTCACAATTCACGAAGTGATATAAAAGATCGTGGGTTTTCTTTCGCAATAAAAGACGCCTCAGAAATGAATTTTTTTATTTTATTTATTTTTTTTTGAACTTTTTGATACATGTAGATACCTTGAATATCGTTTCTTAATAGTCTGTACATCTACCCTACGAATAGAATGAATTCATGCAAGTGGAAAAATATGGAAAAATTGACGAAGCAGCGAGAGGCGGGTATATTAAATGGTTAAACTTCTTAGCATCGAAGTTTTTCTGTTTTTTTTTTTTATTTTTTATTTTTTATTTTTTTTTTATTCTTTACATTTTTTCCCCGTTTTTCTTTCGTATTTTATTTTTTTATTTTTTTTATCTTTGACCAAGTTCGCCGGCTGCTGTAGCCCGATAAAACTGTTTTTCTTTTGGTTGGAAGGAAGGGGAACGTTGAAGCGAGAGAGAGAGTGAGAGTATAGCTTCACCTCGCTTTGACCCCTTCGCCAAAAGTTTCGTCCTTACAAACGTTATTGACAGAGCGAAGCCTGCAGGTTAAAGATATTGCGAAAATTTTTCCCCTGCGATTTTTAGCTCCATAAGTCTGCAGGGACCTCTGTCTTATACTACGAAGAATAGAAATAACGAAAGTATGATACCGAATCATTCGAAGAAGAAAATACAATTCCATTTTTATTTTTCATTTTCAGATAATTTTTTTTTTTTTTTTTTTAATGCACAAAATAATGAAATGGTAAATATTTTTTGGTTTTGAATCTATACACAGTCTTCTGTTTGCCATAAACGAAGTGGTTTATAAAATGAAGCTTGGTTATTGATTTAGAAAGTAGTAAGCGGGGTGCGATATGATCGCATGTGAGTCGGCAGAATAATCCTAGCCTAGGTGTGGGAAAGCTGGGCTTAATAATCCGGAAATTAAAAGTGTATTATATCCGGTCGGCTCTGTTTGTGGAGCTTGCCAGGGAATAGGAGGATGTCAGGAAGCATGAAAAGACAGGAGGAAAAAGAAACGGGAGATGGGAGTTAAAAACTTTTCTTATATAAGCTCGAAAGTAACCAGTCGCTAGAAATCTCGGGTTAGAAAATATCGAAGTCCCTTAACAGATCCCCAGGTTATTAGTTCAAGTTACGCAGATTGATTTGCACAGGTATTTCAAATCGCTATTATATTCGTCGACTTTTCTCTACTTCTTTTTTATTTATTTATTTATTTTTATTTTTTTTTGTTTTTACTTTCTCTCTCTTTCATTTTATTTTCGATTTCCTATTTTCTTTTCGTATATCTAAGAAGAATCGAGGTAAGGGAAGCAAAAAATATGCTCGACATCATCCGTCAAAAAGCAAAGCATAGGGATTGAAAAGCTTCGATGTCGCCAAGTATATTTCGTTTATTCGACCCCAAAAAATATTTACGACCGAACCGCGATCGTATTGCAGACCGGCTTACCCCCGATTTATGTGAACAACGAGATATACTATATGCTAAGAATTCACAGGAGATTTCTACGCCGAATACCGGATTTTCTTTTCTTTTCTTAACCTAAGAACCTAAACCCAAATCTAAGAAGTAGGTACTACGGTTCAAGAAGGATAAAATGTTTAGTTTTATATTCGATACTTCAATACCATCAAATTATAGCTTTCATAATATTTTTGTAATATATTAACGATCGTTTCAATCAATCGTAAAAAAATTCTACAAGTTTTAATTTCAGTCTATGATGGTTGAAAATTGAATTTTCAAAAACGTTATAGTAAATTAGAATCTGCGAATAACTCAGCATGAAGAATATTACCTTAAAACAAAAATTAAAAATTCAAATATTAATTTTCGTTACATTTCGTTTACCGTTTCTCTTATACAGATATATCTGAAAATAAAACCTTCGGTGGGCTTGTTTCCGGATCAGCTGACGCGTTTCGAGGCTCATGGGAAAAGCCGTGATTCGATACGTCAGTATCTGCGGAATACATTCAATGATCTCTGCCATTTGGATCGGAATATTTTCGCATTTCGTTATATTTTCATTTTACGTATACGTCAGGCCACGATAGCTTCTGGCTCGTGAAGGGTGAATGAAATTTTAATAAAACTTGGCACAGCTTGCTAGTTTCTGTGGTTTCGTAGCAGAATTTGGCAGGAAATAGCCGGGTAAAAGGCGGAGCGACAGGTGGAATTAGTTCGCAATTAGTTAGCAGAGAAACAATTTTATTCGGTCAAATTTTTCCCGTCATTTTGTTGTAAATATTATTCAATTATCAATTTACAAAAAGCTCCAATGATCTTTGAATTCCTATTAGAAAAGGCGATCAGTACGAGACAAATTTCACTGCGATTTGCAGTTACATATTGTTGCAGCCAGAACCTGCAGGGCTATTACTCCTACGGATTACGATTACGTTTTTTTGGCTCACGTACATCGTCCCGTAACTTTACCTGGCCACTTAGCCTAGCACTAAGCTCAAGTTAATTTATACAACAGTTTGCTATTTGACCTTTTACCTTTGACCTAAATGCTGAACGGATGAAACTGCGGGCTGCATTACAAGCCGGAAGCAATTTACCGGACAGATATTAAGTAATCGGTTCACGAAGAACACCAACGCGAGTTTTTGATCATATGAGATCGGTTGGAAAGTTGAATGTTTGTTCAAGAATGTCAAACGCTTTCCGTTAAACTAATGCCGAGTAGTGTGATCCCACCGCTGTCACTATGTTTGTGTTAAGTCTCAAGTTTATCGGGTCGGAGTTTCTACGCTACTACTAAATTTGTTTCTACTTAATTATGTGCATCTGAGTAATCGAAGCACATTCACAAGACACTTTAAAATGTGATTGAGAACCAGCTTCATATTATTTACTCAGAACTAATCTCTCAACAATAAAAACTCGTTCCATCTTCAAACGAATTGAAGCATGTCAAGGGCCGGAAAGCCTTTGGCTTTGTGTTTGGCGTGAACTTGATTTTATTGGGGTCAAGGTAGGCCTGTGGCGATTGATCAAATTTTTTCGAATAAATTACAGCCCATCACCTGGTATATTTTTATTTATTCCGTCATCGCCAGCACATATTTACTCTTCTTTGATCTTCACTGTTTGAAAGTCGGTTCTTTTGTAAGTAAAAAAAAAAAAATAAAATAAAAAAAAAAATAAAAACAGTTTTTCTCGTAAAATGTTTCCCTATCATTTTAAACGAGCTCCGAAGAGAAAATTTCGCAGCATGCCTGTTCGAATTCCGATTTCTCGATACGTTTGTCGATTATCGATATGATCATGAAGTGGAGTATAATCGGTAGCAGTCGATCGATAAAACTGACCGCCGTGCTCCATAGAAACTTAATTTTTATCCCATCCATAAATTCCTTCGCCCCGAAGGATTTCGGACCATCCCACAACCCCCGAACGAAAACTCCCATCTTTGACGAGTAGGATGAACGAACCTTTTTCCTCCTGGACTTTGTGCGAAAATATTGACAGAATTCCACCTCGTAAAATACAGGACTGCGTGCCGTTCGCGGAGTTATTGCCTATAAAACATAATACAGCCTCAAGAAAATAATGAACTTAATAGCCAGTTTCTATACTTTTACACACGCTGGTCTCATGCCTACCTATAACCACCCTCTCCTACACATCCGCACACATATATCTGTATCAGTATTTCGTGTTAACGCCCTCGTACGTGCCAGGCAATGTATGAATTACCTTGTGCGTGATGTTTTTGGTCCCTAGACGTGTGCGTGTGCGTGTACGCGTGTTGCCCCATCCATATAGTGAAAATGTGTACATATCAGTATATCGATTACGGTACGACGAAATGCTCTTGGCTTTATGTGACACAAAACCGTATATTTATGTGCGTACCTATACATATAGTATGTATATACACATACGCGCACATTTATACTTTCGGTAATTTGACTCGATGATAGAGTTTGCTCTCTCCTATCTCCGATAATTTTTCGAGTAATATTTTCTACCGAAATCGAAACAGCTGTCATCGAAGACCTTGGAAAGTTTTTTTTTTTGCTTCTATAGGTCGATCTTGCCTTTCAATATTAACCAATTTTTTTACAATATTTTTTCATGCAAATGTCTGCGCGCGAACTAGAGTATGCAGTACTTGAAACTGTTATACATCACGCGACGACCTAATTAAGCTGTCTAATTATACTTTTCACAAGATTGTGTAGTACCTTGTCATACGATATACATGCATAGGCTAAAAACCTGGAATATATTAGACCCAATTTACGGTTGAGTAGAATTCTCATTTCGCGATCGCCACTGATCGGATTTTAAAAGTTCATTCAAGTCCATTAAAAGTATCATTGATTTATTTCTGTTGAATAATGATCAAAAATTTATTTACCGTGATCGTCATTCATCAGCTTGTCACCCTTCACGTCTTGCACCAGTATTATAGTTCATTTTTATAATCCATTATAATGTATGTGAATGTGAAGCCAACACCATTCTTGATTCTGAGCCAGACAAAAATTCTTTAATACAGAGTCAGACGGGAGTCAGTCTATTCCAAGTGGTTAATGAATTAATTAATCTCTGCCCTTAAAGACTGTCGTGTGATGATCACTAGCTCCCGCATAACTGCAATTGAAAAGACAAGAGCCCGGCTGTGGCTCTCCCTATTCCCAATTGTCTCACTTGTCTCAAGATTCATGTACGGCATAATTTCCAGTGGTTGATTCTTCGTGTCTTAGACGTAGGATACTAATTGTCACTTTTTAAATAATAAACCATGATTAACCACGTGAGAATAATTCATACCTTCTTACATTTCAGAACCATGATCTTCGCTCGGATCTGCAGTGTCTGATGGTCGTTGAATACTTTCAAACTTCGTTAGACACTGAATGATGAATTTTATAGTAGTGGGTGTTTCAAATTGTCAAAGTCGCGTCCGGGACTACGGTTACATTTTTTTTTTTTTGTATGTATTTGAACACATTTTGGCCCATGAGAGCATGAAAATTCGCATATGACAATTTTAAGGACTACTATTTAAAATTAACTGCGATTGCACTGCATTTGTGAAAAATTACTATATCGTATCATCATCATCAAAAGAACTTTGAACGAAATACCATACAGCCTGTGATTAGCAGTCAATCTTTTATGACTTCATGTCTTTTTACTACTCGCTCAATGTCAGACGTCGACTTATCGTGTGCAGAGCTGTAGGAAGACAGGAAAGACGACTAGCCGGGTAGACGATGGACAGATAGCGCAATGTATCGGGTAAAATAACATCGTGTTTTCATAAACCATCCCCTCTATTGTTCGCACGTTTATGTTACGTCTACGTCAACGTGTCCGACGTAGGTATAGGTACCTACATACATACATCCCTCGGAGTCCCACTGCTGCGATTACGACGACATGGGAAATGACAATATTTCTCTTTTCGCTCAATTTGTTGGGATATCATTCTCAGGGGAGCAGAGCCGGCAAGAGAACAAGATTACAACGTACGTACTGTCGTCCACGACTCCCTTACCGACAAACGTATAGCCTAATTCATTGTGGGGTGCATTTCCTAATTGCCATAATATAGACGCTAGTCTCTTCCACCCTTCTTAATGACCGAAAGAATTTATCATCTTAACGATGTCGTGTTGGATTCGAAATAGATCGATTACATCTCATCTTTACGATGATATGAAAGAACGGAAACGAGCGGATTAATTCCGGATGATAAAATTGACCATTTCTAATCAACAATAAATGCACATGAAATTATCGCGAGATATTGATGATGAGGACGTTTTATAAAACGTACAAAAGTATCAGCAAACCTGATCAAGCTCTTCCAACAAATTTGTGAATTGTTTTTTGTTTTTAATACCAGCCACTATATACCTGAATTTGTATATCATAAATGTTTCAGTCTAGTGAATCATCATTGACTGCATAACACGACTTGAGCATTCAATGTCAGTTGGTGTAATTCATTTTTAATGATGCCTACTGACAATTATCGCTTTGTTGCTCACTGGTGAATGAGAACTTTTGCTGTATTGAAATTTCGAATGGTTCATGGGAGTTCTCTTACTGATATAAACAAAAAAGAGGGTTGTAAGAATGGATATTGAGCCCTCTCTCCTCTGCGCCATGTCTTTCATAAACCTGACGCATGTTTTGACGCTGTTTTTAAGGCAACCCTTCCATTACTATGGATGCAAATGAAAATCACATTGCGTTGGTGAACGTCATTAAAACGCGTTCACTTTGCAGCAAATGACGATTCGAATTTCATCATGAAAGAGAAAACATTCTTGAAATCAAGTCCGAAGGTTTTAAATGTAAAAACTGAATCAGAACCATTAAAAAATTTTCAAAAATTTTTTGTGTATGAGTAAAAAGGCCACTTTGAGCCTCTGATATCAAATATGAGTATAAATAGTCGTACGTGTTGCTTTTCGGGGTTCAGTAGTGAGAATTTGTTTTCAAACAAGTATTATTATATCTCTTGAACAGTTGGTACAATTTTCAGGACATTTAGTTAGTCAGTACTTGCCACAGTGTCAAGTTTACTGTCCAATTATAGTGCAAAAGGAAATAGAGGTGGAAGTGGAAGTGGAAGTGGAAATGGGAAAGGGAGTACGAGAAGTAGATCGAAGTTTCATTGCAGCAGCGAGCATATCTCGAAAAGTGTTTGCATTATTTTGGTGAAAATTCGTTGGAGGTATTTCCCCGAGTATGAACTAATTTCGTTCGAAAATTATTTTTAGTTTGAGTTAATTTGGAATTAAAAATTAAACTACAAAACTAAAAAATAAAATTAAAAAACCAATGAATTTAGTGAAAATTTCATTCTGGAGTATATTCATCGGCTACTTTTTACTGGTTTAATGCGCATTCACCTGCACCATTGAATTTCTTTAATCTCAAGGGCTGAAAGACTCAGTTCCAAAAATGATGGACTAAGTGAAAAAGAGGGCATAATGAATGGGAGTGCACTCTGCAGACGTATAACCTGGACAGTGTCTTTTTACTCGGCACTCTGGTTGATTAACTTTGAAGATTACTGTAAGACTAGTCTGCCCTAGGTCCCCGACGTTGGTCTATATAAAAGAGTGTAGTAAATTGAAAAAAAAAAGTAAAATAAAAAACTATGGAAATAAAAGTGCAACATAAACGCAAAGTCAACCTCGACGAGACAGTTCGCACTTCGCATATTTAGCTTTCATACCCTCGTAATCTTGAAGGTAAGTATGTACATACATTTTTTTCTAAAACGAGGTTGAAAATAAATTAAAAAACAAAAATAATCAACGTCACTCCAGACTTTGGGATGCCTCAAGCTATTCCCCTAAACAAATTTCATTACATATAGTATGGCCAGGTCTAAAGAAGGTAAAGAGACCGTTTTTCGGGGTCAGAAATCGCCCGAGCTACCTACCTACCTACCTATCTACCTACCTACCTACTCGTTTCGTTAATTATTCCACGTTTCATTTACAAGCTTCGATCACCAGCCCGTTCCCAGGTCCCTAGATACCCGGCCAGACAGCGAAGGCAAAGGCAAAGGCAAAGGCGAAGGCGAAAGTGAAGGCAAACGCGACTTCTGCAGGGGTCATCCGGGCCGCGCTGCTAGGCTAGACCAATTACACGGTGTAATTGACGTTTGAACTCTGACACTGGCACAGGTCATCGCCCCTCTTACGCATTAATGCCTGCCCAGCCATGTAAACGGCTTCCATAATAGCGTATACCTATCTTACACATGTACATGTTATAACGGATTTCTAAAATTACATTAAATGCATAGATGCGATAAGCCAGTTCGCACAGAAATTGCATTTTTGATTATCGAAATCTCAACTCAAACTTGTTTTATTCAGTTTTACAATTATGCAATGTTTTTGGGAAGGTTTCATGTTCTAGACAAAGGGAATTCTACAGATTCATCTCAAAGGACCCTTCACAAACCTAATGGAAATTGGCTCTTAGTCAAATTTCATAGAGTTTCAGGATGTTGTAGCGTTTGCTTCTTCGATCAAAAGTTCTCATAGGCACAAGTCTCTGATATGGCTATATCTCAAGTTATATAAGTCCTGAAGCTAATTGTAACGTCCTCAATTTCCTCATAACTTGAAATACAACCGCATAGTAGAGATTCGTGCCTATGAGAACTTTTGATCGAAGAAGCAAAAACTACAACATCCCGCCAATTTTTGCGAATCAATGATTCACAAAAATCGATTTTCTGAAGTTCCAATGATCCTGTATCTCCTTAAACCTCATACTTAGTTCCTTCACCGTAGATCATAGAGAAATACAATTTTAGCTCTGGATTGGGGCCCCGATACGAAGGTCATAGTATCATTTCGGGCCGCAAACGCCCCTCGGGTTTCTTATGAATAAAATTCAATCGGTATAATTTTGGGACGTGCCAAAAGAGCCGAGGCAGTCCGATCAACCCAAGACCCGAGGGTAACCCTATTGGGAAAGTCCGGCTTGGAGAAACGACGTGAGTTTGTCGCCGCGCTATCCACGTCTCCAGTGTCTTGCCTTGGGCTACCTTTCCACCGTTTATATTGTAGATAAAGAGAGAAAAGAACAGGAAAATTGAGGGAAAGAGTGAAAAGGGAGGGTTAAAGAAAGAAACAGGGAATAGGGTGAAAGAAATAAAGAGAGAGAGAGAGAGTGAGAGAGAGAGAGAGAGAGGGTGTGTGTGGGGCCGATCACACCATCCGTGGATGCGCTAGATGTGTTCGCTCTGGGTTATTGGATATCTTCGAAATTGTCGAAATTTCACGATATAAGTATACAGTGTGACCCACGAAATGGAGAACCTACGTAATGTCATTTTCTCAACCAATTCGTACGTGGTTGTATCTCTTTCCGAAAAATTCCTATCGTTGTGGGGAATTTTAGAAGGAGGAAAATAATCAACAGTCCAAAAGATCAGATTCATGAGATTTTGGATTCAAGTATTTACTCTTAAAGACTCAAAGTTTAAATAAAATTATGGAGGATCGAGAATACTTTCAAAAAATTGCCTCACAGAATCTTTTCCAGCGAAACGTTTAAATTTACTCATATTTTTATTTCGTTTAGACTATCCAGAAATTTTTATGTAAAAAAATATAAAAAATTTAGACCCTCAGGGAAATTTGAAGAGATAATTCATAGATAGTTAAAGTCGTGCATATAGTTTGACAATAAATTTCTAGAAATTAAGAAATAAGATTCGTGGGAGGTTCAGACGAGCGAAGAATCGAATATGCAGAATCGTCTTGCAAGATATGTTAGTAAGCGATCAGATGCGAGGCGATTTTGGGTTTAGAAAAAAGGAAAAAAATGAATAAAAAAATGAAAAAAAAAAAAACTCATGAGAACCACGGAGTTCTGACAAATAGCCATCCTGACAACCACCAATTGACGCCGAAAAATTATTAATAAAGCAATTCATATTCAAATTTCGAACGCTCAACGCGATAACATCTTGACTGTGTGGGCGTAAAGCTGCTCATGATTCGCGCTCCGGGCATTTGGTGCTCCCAGAATCGATAATCCAAGTATTACTAACCCGATTAGGTTTCTGATTTAGACTCGCTTCGAGCATCGAACTGAACAGTTTGACCGAGACTTAGAGATTAATACTAAAATCTGGAGTCGCGGGAATTCCTAGAATTTGGATTTCTAATTATATTTATGATTAACCCCGAAGTCTCATTTCGGAAAATCTTATTTCAGCAAAGGAAGAGGTTACTCCAATTAAAAAGAAAGAAAAAAAAATCAAGAAACCGGTCGACTTGTGGACCAGCCCTAAGACTTCCCGCTGTGTTAAATACGTTACAATTAATTCATACTATTGTGATTATAATAAATTAAAGAAGGTTATAAGTATAATCAGTTTTCCGTATACAAATTTTTTTTATTCAATTTCTATACTTCGAATAACTTTGAAACTACTCGACCGATCGATTCCAAAATCTAATCAGATCTAAGTCTTGATGAACCCTTTCGATCGCCGTCAGAATCATTCAAATCGGTTAATTCGTTTCAAAGGTACATCGTACGACGAGAAAAGAAATTTTTGTCGTGTAATATCTTTTAAACCAATCGTTCGATTTTCATGAATTTTGCGGCGATCGAAAGGGCTACCCAAGACTTAAGTCTGATCAAGTTTTGAGACTAATCGCACGAACAGTTTAGGAGTTATGCGCTAAAAACATGAAAAAAAATTATTTTTTAATTTTTATTTTTCAAATAACTTTGAAACCACTCGACCGATGAACTCCAAAATCTAATCAGATCTAAGTCTTGATGAACCCTTACGATCGCCATAAGAACCATTCCAATCGGTCGATTCGTTCTAAAGATATCGTACTGCAAAAATTTGTCACATACACACATACACACATACGGACGTCCATCAAAAAATAGTCAGACTAGTTTCCCAGGACCCCAAAACGTCGAGATCTGCTGAAAACTCAATTTTCAAAAATCGGAACAGAACCAATAACTTCCCTTTTTTTTTTTGAAAATTTTCAATTTTTATTGTGAGTAGTTAAGAAATTGAACCATGAATCGCTGATCAATGATTCTCCAGACAAACGGATGCCCCCCAGGTTGATCCATTTCACTTTTAGAAAATAATCTCATCGCCATACGATGAACTGCAGCGACGTGATGTTAATGAAATTAAATTGTTTAAATTCTCGTATACATATAAAGAACTGCACCGTCAATCTAATTATCATTTAACCGAGGCACGTATAAGTGGTTAGGTCAGTGGTACAGTAATAACCGGGTACAGAAGATTAGTATACGTATACTACAGCTGAGGAAATCGCGCCATGAAGCCGTTACAGAGCTGGTGTACCACAGGTCAATCGGGGTCAATTTTAACCCGTAACTAAGCGGTGCATCAATCGCCAAATCGATATTCATCACCACGATATGTAGGAGCTGATACGATAACGATCCCGACTGCATATACGTCGATTAAAAATAAGTTTAACGTCATTTCGAGTCATCAAATCATCAATTTTTTTTTTTTCTCATGTTACCTAAACGGGATCCCAAAATCTAGATCCTGACACCATGAGCCTGATCAATCGTCAATTTAATCAATTTTCGTTATAATAAAATTTTTAAGATTTTGTAGAATAAAACGCGTTTGTACTGGCCAATTTACTAATTTATTTGCAGTGACTCAAATTCTGGATTAGTACTGCCAGTTAAGAAGGTCAAATTACACCGACGCACCTACACAGTATTTCTCTTTCACCTGTCTAGCCCAAGTATATAAAAAAAAAAAATATTTAAAAAGTAAATAAAAAAAATAGCCTGGGTTAACAGCCATAAATAATCGCCTTAGCGTTTAGACGAGCAATCCTTGCCGCAGGTTGTTTTAGTCTGGCGTGGGTAGCGGCTATTTTGAAACCTATGTGCTTCGCATACTTGCTTCTGTTCATCAAAATTACTTTCAGGAAATAACGAATTAATCGTATCACACTGTGTATAAAAATTCTTTTAATTAATGACAATAAATTAATGAACAAATTACGGTTGCTGTAATTATCGATGTGGAATTTTATTTTATCAGGATTTAAATCTGTACGGAACTTTGATCGTCGATATTTAATAACAATCACCGGTATTGTACTACAGACTCGATGATTGATACTTTATACCAATTTATCTAGATGACTAATAAAATCCGGTCTTTCGTGTCTCTTGTCTTCAGTCTGTAGAATCCCATACCTTATGCCCGGCCAAAGCCACCCAGATCTTTATAATTCCTTGGCGAGCTTAAAGCCGTCCCGGTTTTTTTATGACTCGACTAAACGATTTCGGCTCGGTTTGAGTCTGCAGGTTCGTTTGAGAAACTCGACTGTCAGTTCAATTTGATTTCTACAATCTTTTATTATTATTTTTCTTTTTTTTTTTTATTATTATTTGATGTAGGTGGGTTTGGTTCTCGGTTTTTGTTGGTTGCGTTCACTAACCGCGACGACTTAATACTAACGTGTCAAAATCCACACGCTATCCGATCAGTAATTGTTGGTATATATTCTACGTGTAATCATCTAACTACTATGAATTTTTAATGCGAGTACCATATATACTAGAGAAAATAGGATTAATTGTAAAGGTCAAGGCCACGAGGTCAGCATTGTAAATAAACTCCGAAATCTACCCCTGTAGTGGTGGTCAGACTATTCATACGCAATTTAACGAAACCTATACATATAGCTTATAGTTGTTTTGCATTAAAATTATTATAACCGAAACGGAACGACGAAAGAGAATTAAATTATTTTTTAATTAGGTAAATAAAATAAACTTTCTATATAGTTAAATGGAATAATAAATTTTACAAAATACCTACGTACACGCATACATATACCTACATTCACATAATAATTATAAACGCAGTAACCTTCTCACGGAAAATCAGGTCCAGGGTTTTCAACATATATTTATTTGAAACAAAAGCGAGCTCGAAAAACCACTCACCCAAAATAATAATTATCCAATAACCGTCGAGCACCCTGCAGAGGAACTGACTATAGAATCGCGATGAACCAGATTACGATTGCGAATCGAAATCGAAAGAGTAGCCTTCTAAGTAGCGGTTCAAGAAGGATGCTGTATAATACATAATTATATAAAGCTTGTTATTATGTTGAAAAACTTTTACTTTACAAGGATTTTATCATGTGAGTTTCTGTTTCGAAACAAAAAAAAAAAAAACAAAAAAACAAACCGGAAAAACAGTTTTTTGGAGTACTTTTCATCAAATAGAAAAAAAAAAGGATGGGTATGTGAGGGGAAGAAAAAGTATAAAAAAGTAACGTAAAACCAAAAAAAAGAACAAAATTGAAAATTTCATATAAAAAAATTGCCCCATATATTGACAAACAACAACTTCATACAGTGCGTTTAATCTCAATTCGATCTGGGTACATCTACAATTTCTTCTTGTCATTGGCAAGGATCGCCCTATATATTGACAAACAACAATTTTATACAGTGCATTTATTCTCATTCGATCTGAGTATATTTACAATTTTTTTGATATCATTGGCAAAGAATGCCCTATATATATGAAATTCTCAACTCGGAAGAATATTATTCTTTCATTCAGAAAGGTAATACAGACAAAAAAGTATAGATTTGTCAGTAAAACAGCGAAAATTAATTCATTTCCGGTAGAATCGGAAGTTCAAATTAAACGAGACATGGAAATTTTTCATGCCCATCATTTGGGTGTAAAGTCCTGTGAATTTCAGACTTTTTCGTCGAACCGTTTCCGAGATCACCGCGCGAGTTTGTTGAACAGGCCGACAGACAGACCGACATCTTTCTAAAAACCTGTTTTTCGGATTCTAGAGCGTCGAAAACGTGAAGATTCGTTGAAATGAGCAAAAGTTACTTTTCGACGAAAACCAATACTTTTCTTATATCACCGTAGGTGATGAAAAGTAAAAAAGATAATCTAATATTCTTAAAAGGACAAGGTTCTAAAAAATTCGGATCTTCAGCTCGAGCTTTTCTCTCATAATGATCAAATATTTAACGAGAACTTTCAAAAATCTCGATATCTTGAAAACCAATGTACAGATTTCATACTGTTTACATTGACCTACGCGGTTTTTTTCTGACTTAAAAATTATCAAATTTCGGATTTAATTGGTCAAGTAACATTTTCACAATTTTCACATCAATTGATAGGATTTTTTCCAACTCGAAAGTGGTCGAATTTTTGACTTAATCGAAGCTAAAATAAAAAATCTTTGAATCTTGTGCGTTCCACCGTGCAATCAGTGAAATTCGTAAAGTGGTAGTTTTTTTAGCTCAATTTTTATAACACTTCGAGGGTTCTCGTACCTGAGAGAAAGAGCTTCCGTTTCGTGATGGGTTTTCCGGTTCTGCGGGTTTTCTTACCCACCTGTTCCACGGCCCACTTCCTGACGAGGTAAAGGACGAGGGGATGGATCCACGACGACCTCGATCTCGATCTCGATCTTGATCTCTGAAACATTCATCGTACAGTTGAGTAGGTACGATGCCAAGAGGGGATGATGACCTGGGGCAATGCAATTCGTGTTTTCAGGCTATTTGCGAGAACACCCTGGCCCAGCAAAACCCTCGGCACTCCAGAGTCCCGGGCCTGTTTTAATAGCTCGTTTCAAACATTTCGCTGGAGAAGCCTAACGTCGTCAAGACATGCAAGCTCACTGAAATTAGACGATGGCTTGTCCACGAAATCCCGGGATTTTCCCCACCCTTCAACTTACAATGTCGTCTACCAAATCCCCGAAAAAGATTTAGAGATCGGTTTGTCTTGTTAAAAGAAAAAAAAAAAAAAAATTGCGAATATCAACTCACAGTTTTTCCGATAATATTGAAAATAATTCCACAGACCAATTCGTATCAAAAAAAAAAAAAAAAAAAAAGAAAAGAAAAAAGAAAACGGACTATCATTAATCATAATTTAATTTTTTTCATTGGTTGCGATTATTCCATGAAAAAATTCTTCCCCATCTTGAAACGATTTGAAACAAAAATAAATAAATAAATAAAAATCGTAGTGGGATATGTAGACGCGATAAAAATTGAATCATGCCGATCGTTTCGTGGCGGAAATTCGATAAAATGGGGTTGTAGTTGAGAATTTTAGCGTACGTTGTGTGACTTATTACAAGTATGAATCTGATGTCGTATAGTCTTTTATTTCCTCCGTTCGAGAACCGATGCTCGTTTGTTAGGAAGATTTTACGCCATGGCGCGTGGCATTTCGCCAAATCTAAAGGAACCAACCCCTAGGCGTTTCGGTTCCGTTTAGTTCCATTCCGCGAAGTAAAACGCGGAGAATAAGATGGGAGAAAAAACTCCCTTCACCGAGTATTTATTCAGTTTATTTACCGAGTAGGACGTTTTGCGACACCGTAAAACGGCGAGGAATTGCTTTCGGTAATGGCGATTTCGTCTACATACGTACGTACCTTAAGGCTATACCTAGAACCGCAACACTGGTGCAATGCGGCGTGCTTGTACAACGTGAAGACTGTCAACTGAAAGGGTGTATGTACAGACCTGCACATTAATGGTTTGAACATGAACATAGCTGCGCTCAGAGTTTCGATTCGACTCTCGATCCAACTCGCACCACGGAGCAGTCGAAAAGCAGACGCTTTTCTCGGGAAACAACGGTATAACTATTGTTGAGCGAAAAAAAGTGTCTGCTTGTCAACTGCTCCGTGGTGCGAGTTGGATCGAGAGTCGAATCGAAACTCCAGGCGCAGCTATGTTCATGTTCAAACCATTAATGTGCAGGTCTGTACCTATGTTGATGATATACGAGAAATGGTATAAACGGGATTAATTTAGGTTGCCAAAATCGTACCAGAATTTTAGGGTATGAGTATACCCTAAAGGAGACACGATATAAAAAAAGTTTACCATTATTAGATTTCCGGATAGAACTTTTACGCTGTGTACATGTGTACAGTGTAGCGGCCGGTATACATACGTATGAAACAACCATCGTCCTACAGGACGTGGCCAATAGAAGGAAGTTAACGTAGGTATAACAAAAAGAAAACGGAGAACTGAGAAGCAGGCGAAAGTCACCCTCGGGTTTATTGATATGTACCAGGCTTGGTCCGGTCCCTTTTCGCAAGATATTTTTCCTCCTTTTTCACAAGGACATTTGCGAGTTACCTTTCGTTACATATTCGTTACATAGTTTGCTTGGGACTTCCTACGGGAAAATTAACGAGTAAAAAAAAAAAAGAAAGATTTTTCACGATGACAGTCTTCATCAACGGTTTTGTCTTCCGGACAATCACCAATTCATATTCTGTATGAAGTTCATCACCGATTTCTTATACCCGGATACAGACTAAGACCAAATGATAGAAGTCACTTTAATGATTCTGGTAAACCTTCTCAAACAGGAAGGCTGTTTAATTGGCAACATGGTTGTAAGTTTTTAATGAATACCTAAAATCGTGGAAACGAGTCATAGTCCAGTCGTCAGAGATTTCGATTTGGGTATAATAAGATAAAGCTGAATTTGAAGGTAAAAAAACAATCAGGGAAGAATGAAAAGTGAAACAAGTATGAGGGGAAAAAGTAGATACAGCGATGCGTCAATCCCATATACACACATGACACATCGTTGTCCAAAGAACCATACGGCATGAGTCAATGTGAACTTGGATTCGGTTTGACTGGACACTTTGACTCGATGACGTGACACGTGCCCAATAAAAAAGAAAATAAAACAAAAAAGAGAGAGCTGGTTAGTCGGAGAACCCAGGAAAGAGACGGTCCCACACGCACTGCACGAACCACACGAGAAAGCGGTTCTCAATTAGCCTGTAACAGAATTAATTATTCAGTTTTAAAATTTGACCATTAATTTTTCACCGTTTTATTTTCATTCTTCATTCATTTTGCGTAAATGATTGGGAAGATATTGATAATTCTAAAAGGAGTATCATGATCTCTTAATGCTCTGTTAATTTATTCATTTCTCTTAATAAAGCGAGTCAAATTATTATCGACTTGACTTGAAACTTCGTTCCGAAATAATATTTCTTTTGATTTTCAAGTCAAAGTTCTCGGAACTTGAATTAGTTGGAATTTAAACCCGTATATGTACAATTGGGCATCACTGAGCTAGCTGACAGCCCGCAGCCAGTCAAACACATTAGCGTCTCAATGGAGTCTGGTGATCCCCTTTTCCTTTTCCTCTTCCTCTTCCTCTTCCTCTTCCTCTTCCTATGGCTAACACTACCACATGTTGTTTTACGTATTGTCAAAATTTTCCTCGACTTTAAATACGGAGATACGACCAACGGTGGCAGCACAACATCAATCGCTTTGAATTTTGTGTGCATCTTGATGCCCCTTAAACCGAGTGAGACAAATCCTCGCATGTTTTATGGTAGGCATAGCTACTTATCTTCTTTTCCTACTATATATTTATGCATACGTCAACACTGGTCTATAGGCACTGAAACGCCTTGAGTTGATCCCTAATGACGATCTGTCCGCGTTAATCGACGCCATAAAAATCAAGTTTATAGAACCTCGTGAGTTTACGAGGTGAGATAAACCGTATTCAGCATGGATCAATGACCGAGTGGAACATACACAGAAGGTTTGAAATTCTTAAGAATTCGATTCCTTGATTTTAAATCGAATTTTATTTGTCAATTCAATAAACGAATTTATCTCAAACTCTGTAATTTAGCTTCAATTTACTTGGGTAAGTATAGGTACTGATATTATACTTATCCAGCTCAAACCAAGACCCTTGAAATACGTTCGACAAAAAATTACTTTTACAAAGACCCCATATAAGTCTTTGAGAATCTTCTTATTTCGGTCAAATATTTTTTCGATCAACTTAACCTTTTCCTCAAAGATCACAATTTCAGTCTGCTTTTATGTTAGACGATTTGAATGTAGAAGAAATTTTATTTCAAAGGATATTGTAAAAAAAATTTGAAAACATTTAAAATGAATCACCTTTAATACGAAGTACTTCCATGTTCACCGACAGGTGAAATTTTGGCGCGCTGGTCTCTCGTAGGCAAAAGTATGCCGTCTGAGAATTATATAGGGCATTCCTTGCCAATGACACCAAAAAAATTGTAAATATACCCAGATCGAATTAGAACGAATGCACTGTATAAAATTGTTGTTTGTCAATGTATAGGGCGATCCTTGCCAATGACAAGAAGAAATTGTAAGTGTACCCAGATCGAATTGGGATTAAACACACTATATGAAATTGTTGTTTGTCAATATATAGGGCATTTTTTTAATGTGAAATTTTCAATTCTGATCTTTTTTTCCGGTTTTTCATAACTTTTTTATACTTTATCTCCCCTTGACAAATACATCCTTTTTTTTCGATTTGATGAAAAATGGTCCGAAAAACTGTTTTTCCTGCTTGTTTTTATTGAATTAGGTTATGAGAACCTATGAAGCGGTGCGAGCTTCGCTTGTACCGTCACCCACCATCATGAGGGCTCTCAAGTTAGAATTGTTCAGAGAGCATTACCAACCTAAAACAAGATGTACTCTTGGTTGCATATTTTAGGTATAAGAGAATCCGGTATCGTGAATTATACTACAGCATATACTTAAATGAAATATAAAAGTACAGAGATCCAGAATTGCAAGTTGGGTAAAGAAAAAGAATGAAAAAAAAAAAAATAAAACTGTATACTTATAAATATCTGCATACGTAAAGATCTCGGAAAAAAGCTAGCTGCCCATATCTTTCCGGGTACGACAAAGAGGCCGGTTTCCTGTTTCTCGGTTGTTTTAAATTTTAACGACGAGCCTTGTCGTTGATCGATGCCCACCTCGTCCCACTCGCTCTTCTTCCACGGATACCTGCAGAAGACTTGCCTATCTCGACGTGGCGAGCACGAATTTATAAATTATTGAGAAGGGAATCCGTACGCGTCGCTACGCAAACGCGGGGTTCGCGTGTTCCTCCGTACCCTCCAGGTAATATACAACCAAGCTACAGCGTTCTCCACCGTCATGGATGACACACGGAACTTAAGGTGGAAATTTCATCGCTGTATATATGTATACAGTTGCTTTTATGTGGAAAATTGATCAAGATAAAGAAAAAATAATGATAATACACACATTATGAACGGGGAAGGGGATTGGGATGAAGAGGAAGGGGAGGGGGAAATATAGGGATAAACTACGATCTAACCGTTGCAACACCCAGCCACAGCTGGTATCCAGTATCGAGTACATCAATTTCATTTCGAGATAATCAGTAAACTCCGTAAAATTGGTCTCTAGCTTATGGATATAAATTTAATATCTACTATAATGTATTGAGCAAAACTATACTGGAAGTTATATTAATCACTGTCATTAATGGACGATGTATATGCGTTTGGTATAAAAAAAATTACTATTCATCGATTTTTGGTTTTGGATTTTTATTTTATATTATTTTTAATTATTTTTTTTTCAAGTCTTATTTTGCGCAATTATTTCCAGCCATCAATGAGAAAAAAGCTCCAACATAATCCGAAAAATTTTTATCACCTTTAAAAACGTGATACAAATCAACAAAATAGTTTTTCCTCATAAAGTTGACTTTGGTTGTAACATCCTTTTTCCGAAAATTACCTCATTGTTTAAAATACTGTTCATGGTTTCACTAGTTAACATCGATGATGTTAATGAACCATCAGTGAAACTAAAAAATTTTCCAAACTCATCTGCGAATTTAATTGTTCGATGGAATTTTCAAATGAACATAAAAATCAATGATTTCAAAAATGATGAGTTTTTCATTGCTGAAACAACACAGTGCAGTCTCCAATTACTCCACATCGATGACTTTTAACTACTAAAAATTAGCAAAAACTAATTTTCAAAGTCACTAATCTTCACGATCTTGTCGAATACTGTTCTGAACTTTTGAACACTATAACAATTTTTATTTTATCATTTATTTCTTTCTCGAAATTTGCGTCAACTAATATCTGTATGTGTCAATAATTCATTCAGTCACTCAGTCAGTCAGTCAGTCAGTCAGTCAAGTCTGAAAGTAGATGTTATTTGGGGGTAATTAATTCTTGAATTCGTCACGCGTCGTATCCTTCATCGAAATACGGGTATCCCTAGGTCGACGTCAATGCAGACGGCTGTAAATGATTTAAGAGCCGGTATTGTGCACTACGTTTGACGTTATAGTACCTATAGCTCCATTCATCGGATCGCTTCGGTTCGTCTTTATCATGTAGACTATTATTATGCCTCGGACATACGTCCGTGTGGAGTTACTACATACAAACAGACGTCTAGATTCTATCCTAGCTGACTGTATAGTATACGCGTATACATTAAGTCTAACAATGACTGAAGGATAGTTATTTTATGAATCCAACATCGCAAATCGTCCCTCCACAATTACCCATATCCACATGAGTCACCTTCGCCCTCACATTCACACCAAATAATTGCGGATCATAAAGCCTCGGATTTTCTCATATTTTTTTATTATATCCTATCTGATTCTTATTCGAAAATTTCTGAAAACTGATCAAGTAGTATAAACCAAATTAACTTTTTCATAATTTATAATATATAATTCAATGATATCAAATCAAACAAGCCGGAAAAAAAGTTTTTCGGAATACTTTTCATCAAAAAGAAAAAAAAAAAGGATGGATTTGTCAGGGGAAAAAAAAGTATAGAAAAGTAATGAAAAACCGAAAAAAAGATTAAAATTGAAAATTTCATATGAAAAAATTGCTCTAAACATTGACAAACAACAACTTCATACCTCAATTCGATCTGGGTACACTTACAATTACTTCTTGTCATTGGCAAGGATCGCGGTATATATTGACAAACAACAATTTTATACAGTGCATTCATTCTAATTCGGTCTGGATTTATTTATAATTTTTTTTGGTGTCATTGGCAAGGAATGCCCTATATATACGAAATTCTCAACTCGGAAGAATATATTCTTGCATTGAGAATGGTAATACAGAGAAAAAAAGTATAGGTTTGTCAGTAAAACAGTGAAAATCGATTCATTTCCGATAGAACCGGAAGTTCAAATTAAACGAGACATGGCAATTTTTTATGCCCTTTGGTTGTTAAGTCCTGTGAATTTCAGATTTTTTCATAGACCCATATCCGAGATCACCGCGCGTGTTTGTCGAGCAGGCCGACAGACAGACCGACATCTTTCTGAAAACCTTTTTTTCGGATTCTAGTGGGTCGAAAACGTGAAGATTCTTTGAAATGAGCAAAAGTCACTTTTCGACCGAAACCAATACTTTTCTTATATCACCGTAGGTGATGAAAAGTAAAAACTTACTTAGAACGTAATATACGGTACAAACGAAACCACTTTGTGAATCGAACTACCGAGACTAGTTTCATTGAATTGGTCAATTAGCTTAATTCATTGAACCAAGGAATAATTGATATTGATCGGGTTTTGATCGGTACGATAGTCTCTTTGTGAAAATCTATAGAATTCACCAGTGGCGAAAAAGCTCATGAACGATTGAGATCTATACAGTTGCTAAATTATAATCATATTCTAAACAATACAAAAAAAATTACCAACTCATTTCATATAAAATCAAGACTGATCTGTGCAAGTATTGCCGAGAGTTATATCACTGGCTCAGAGCGCTTCACTTGCGAGAAAGCTTCGCCACCTAGCGGCAAAACCCTCTCTATTGAGGTAATGCGATTTCAGGAGACTCATTCACAGCTTTTGGCACCATAATTAGACCGAATAAAGTTAGTTTTGATAGTTTTTTGAATTGAAAAAATTTTTTCTATTATTTTCATGAAGTAATTGAACAAATAAAACACTAGAACTGGACTTTCCTCTTGATATATTTATTGTATTTATTTGTCAAGTAAATAATGTCCGTTTTCTGAAGATACTTAGGAATCAGGTTTAACCAGGAAAAATTTATGCTACACGAATATTTATGAGGAGGAAATCGAGCGTCGTTGGTATAGGGTGTGCGGGTCTCGAGTCCTTCAGTCCTCAAAGTCTCCACCTTCTATATTCGACCACTCTTTGGACTGTACACTTTAACGTATGTTGATACGTATGTAAACTGCACGTATACATACGTAGACATGTTTATACGGACATCATACATGTGATGGTTCCCTTAATGAGCGAACTGACAGACGCCGACCGCCGCTGAGTCATTCGGAGCACAATATCGTGCATTAGGAACTGACTGACTGCGCCACCCTCGTACCCCAGGGTATTGGGCACAGCGGTCACCCTACGGCGGCGCCCTACGCCGAGTCATACGTGTAATTAAGCCCCCTTTATACCCCCTCAAACCTCCTATTCCCCAGGTGAGAATAATTAATCGAACGAGATACGCTTTTCGACAGTAGGTGCAGGGTAGACGTGTGCGTAATGCACCCATGCGACTACTGCACCGCCGACAAAAACCGTATGACCTTATATATCTATAAAAATATATACATATACATTAGGGTGGGTCAAATAAAACGAATATTTTTTTTTTTTCGTTAGCTACTATGAAAATATTGTTCAAGATGACGAAAAAAAAAATCTGTGAAAGTTTGAGCTCTTAATATTAATATTAAGAGGTGCCTATTTGCGATTTTCCATTTTCCATTTGAATAACACGGAAACAAATTGTTTTTTTCATTTTGGAATTTTATTACTCAACAACGGGTTGGCGTATCGTCAAAAACAATACATATTTTTGTAGCAAATTAAACGATCTACAAAAAAGGTATCTTGCGATTTTTTTGTAAATCTACTGGTTCGAAAGTTATTCAAGGTTAAAAAATGATTATAGCAAATTTCAAGATTTTTTCGTTTTCACTACG
This sequence comes from Macrophya annulata, assembly GCA_963924015.1. Taxonomy (NCBI): domain Eukaryota; kingdom Metazoa; phylum Arthropoda; class Insecta; order Hymenoptera; family Tenthredinidae; genus Macrophya; species Macrophya annulata. Next base: position 21,882,235 of record OZ001259.1, read on the forward strand.
AAATGACGGTTAAAAAATGAAAAAAAAAACATTATATTTCATACAGTTCATTTTATCTCCTTTACTAAAACTTCGAAATTTTCCCGAAATTTCCGATTACTTAACAAAAAGTAAATTTGTAACGTAAACTATTGTACAAAATCTATATTCTTATCAATTCTTAACGATCATACTATCACCAATAAAATGTCTTGGCTACATATACTGAGTATATATATACTAAGTATATGTATACTTAGCTCAAAGCTCAAATTCCCAAAATATGTTAATCAAAACAAAAAAAAATAAAATAATGTTTCGAACTATACTATGATGTGAGAAAGAAATCGTAGATGATTTTAACAATAATTGTTTCACAGCTGGAAATGTATCTTCTTTGAAGTGATTTTTGATTGAATTTTATTCCAATTGAAAAAAAAATTTTTGTTATTTTTCGGAGTTCACCGAGTTTTTTTCATCTTGAGTAGGTACAACGATCACTCGTATAATACCATACCATACGATCTTGGAGCTTTTGGTTTGGTAGCTGCAATTCAATCCCAGAATAATGGAAAAAAAAGAGAAAAAGAAACGAAAAAAAGAAACAAAAATTATAAAAAGGAATTGATATATCATAAATCTTGGAACTTCTTATCAAAGAGATAATACACCGTATAAAAGAGCGTTTACATAAATATAAAATGAAATAATAAAAAATAGAATGATTCACCTATACACACACACACACACACACACACACACACACACACACACATATATATACGTGCGCGATTTCCCCCGGGTAAATGGTACATATACATATACAACTTAATTTACATTTGAATATCATCCCCTTATCCTTAGTCAAAAAATTTTATGTAACCGCAACGTGCGCCTTTGGCTCCGCGGATTTGGCCTTAAACTTCACGATTACATATCACACTTGTATGTAATAAAAATATATAGCAAAGAATAATCGAATTGCAAATTTACACCTACTGATACATTAACAATTCTATTTAAAAAAAAAAAAAAATTCTTTTCATTTCCAGAATGTTATTCGTTATCTTTGACCAAGTCAAGCCTAACATATATGGAGTCACTTAGTTCCTCAGAATAACAAGCTAGTCCGCTTTGACGTGCGCTAAGAACAATAGTTTGGATTAGGGCTCAAAGCTTTGCGTATTCGGTTGAGAGAAGAATTAATTAATAATTGATCATTTCAATGGACGAAATTTAGAACAGGGCGAGGCAGAACAGGGCAGAGGAGAGAACAAGGATGAAGAGGACTGAGGCTCGAGCATCGATCCTACGTCCAGGTGTACCGTTCACAAAGTTTCAGAGTGAATAAAAAAAAAAAAAATGAACCGTATTTGTATTCGAATTTTGAAAATTCAGCCAATTTTTTTTTTTTTGTTTTTTCTCATCCGAGTGTATCGATTCGATGGATTAAAAAATAAACAAAAAAACGAAAATAAAAAATTTGAATTTGTAATTTTTTTTATTTCAATATAAATTGGGAATTCAACTCTTTCGTAATCCATTTGAAAAAGGGCAACAAAAGGCAAATCCATCGGCAGTTTAGAGTAAAAAGACAGCAAAAGAAACGTGGCTTTCAGTTTCCAGTTTCTACTCCCAGTTTCCAGTCTTCAGTCCGAGTCCCAGTCTCAGTGCGTTTGAAATCACAATTCTTGAGACGAATACAAATTGTGCGCGACTACGCGCCGTTAGCCCAAAGAAAGCGAAGTAGGAATGCAATTTCCTGTGCCACTTGGCCCAATGGCGAAAGGTAAAGAGAGGAATAGAGAGAGAGAGAGAGAGAGTGAGAGAGAAGATCAGGATGAGGAGAAAGAGAACCTTCGGGAACCGGGCGAAGTGGATGCGGACAATATCTTTCCAGGAGTGTTTAACCCCGAATATAGAATAGATTTAGTTAACTCGATGCCGGGTTGCGAAGGGAAAATTTTGTCCAATGGTATTCATACACTTGGCAATAACATTGTATTGATAATTGCACAAGAATTATATCAACGGCATTGCCTAGACGTGCGTTTATATACCCACCTTATGTATTTGACAGGTGAATTTGAATTTCAGTTCAGAGTTTCAATTTCTATACGTGTCTACATCTTAACCAAAACGTGAAATTTGACTAGAGTTTCATCAATTCATTACAGACGGGCATACACACCTCTTTAGTGGGGTAAAAAACAAATCGGTAATTTTTAGAATTATTACTATTCATCACCTACGGTGATATAAGAAAAATATTGGTTTTGGTCAAAAAGTGACTTTTGCTAATTTTAACGAATCTTCACGTTTTCGACCCTCTAGAATCCGAAAAAAAGGTTTTTAGAAAGATCTCAGTCTGTCTGTCGGTCTGTTCGACAAACTCGCGCGGTGATCTCGAAAACGGCTCGATGAAAAAATCTGAAATTCACAGGACTTTACAACCAAATGATGGGCATGAAAAATTTCCATGTCTCGTTTAATTTGAGCTTCCGGTTCTACCGGAAATGAATCGATTTTCGCTGTTTTACTGACAAACCTATGCTTTTTCTTCTGTATTACCTTTCTAGATGAAAGAATATATTCTTCCGAGTTGAGAATTTCATATATATAGGGCATTCCTTGCCAATGACACCAAAAGAATTGTAAATATACCCAGATCGAATTAGAATGAATGCACTATATAAAATTGTTGTTTGTAAATATATATGGCGATCCTAGCCAATGACAAGAAGAAATTGTAAGTGTACCCAGATTGAATCGGGATTAAACGCACTGTATGAAATTGTTGTTTGTCAATATACATATAGAGCATTTTTTTTATGTGAAATTTTCTATTTAGATCTTTTTTTCGGTTCTTCATTACTGTTTTATACTTTTTCTTTCCCTGACAAACCCATCCTTTTTTTTCATTTTGATGAAAAGTACTCCGAAAAACTGTTATTCCGGCTTGTTTTTTCATGGAAAACTTTCGGAGTTATCGGATCGGGGTTTGTGGTTGTTAAGAACGGACATTTTGAAAAACTTTTTTCAAATAACCTTACGACAAAGGTTTTTCAAAGAAGAATTTTCTTTTTTTTTTTTTGATGCGAAATAAATGCATTTTAGAGCAATCCAAATTTCCAAAACCAAACTGTACCTACTAGTTCCCCCTTAACTCATTCATTCAATGTAAAATTTAACTTATATATAGGGGCGAGCGAGGCAAAGTGTCCACTTCGGCTGAGAATCGGGCGAAAATCTTTTTTTTCTGGAAAACGACTTTTAACAGTTTTCCGACGTTTTTAAGACTAAAAATTTCGAAAAAAAAATTTGCATTAAAACTAAAAATTGATTTCTTTTTTCGAACGAACAATTTTGACTGATTTTCCGAACTTTTTGGTCTAAGGAACGTCGATAAACTGTAAAAAAAAACGTTTTCTAGAGAAAAAAAAAAATTTCGCTCGATTTTCAGCCGTGGCCACTTTGCTCTACTCACCCCTATATTTTTCTAATGAACTATTTTTACTGATTTGTTGAACTTTTAAGTCTTAAGAATGTTGGGAAACTGTTAAAAGTCGTTTGCCAGAAAAATAAAAATTTTTAGCCGATTTTCTGTTGAAGTGCCCACTTTGCCCCGCTCTCCCCTATATAAATTTGCCAGATATAATTATTGTGACAAATTATCATAAGTACTCTCCGTACAGATCATAAAATGATCTGCCAACAAACGAGCCTGGTCTGAACTTATCTGATGGTAGTTTCATTGGGAATTATTGGTTAGACCATGTCCCACATGCTGAGTAATTGATAACCATACTCATATACGGTTGTAGGCGGTCTTTCGTTTCACTTACAGAAACAATGAACATGGCAATTAAATGTCTTTTATTTTTACCTTTAGAATGTGATACCTCTTCATCATGCGAAGTTTCACACTGTGTCGAAAAATTACGGTATTCTTTAATCGAATTTTTGAAAAATTTTCTTTGCGGTAATTCTCTGACCGATTGGCAAATCGAGACAATTTCCGGGAAGGAACCAAAAAAATAACTCTCAAACCTCTATCCATAGAATATGCGAAATAAATGATAGAAGATTTTTGCGATGATGATTTTCAAGGTTGAAATTTTTAACTTCCCGCAATGAAAATTGGGGAAGTTGAAATGAAAAAAAAAAGGGAAATTATTGGTTTCGAACCGATTTTCGAAAATCGAGTTATCATCAGATCTCGACGTTTTGGGGTCCTAGGAAGCTATTCTGACTATTTTTGGATAGACGTCCGTATGTGTGTGTGTGAGTAAACAAATTTTTGTCGTACGATATCTTTAGAACGAATTGACCGATTGGAATGGTTCTCATGGCGATCGAAAGGGTTTATCAAGACTTAGATCTGATCAGATTCTGAAGTCGATCTGTAGAGTAGTTTCAAAGTTATTTGATAAATAAAAATTAAAAAACAATTTTTGTTAATGTTTTTAGCGCATAACTCCTAAACTGTTCGTGCGATTAGTCTCGAAACTTGATCAGACTTAGCTCTTGGATAGCCCTTTCGATCGCCGTAAGATTCATGAAAATCGAACGATTGGTTTCAAAGATATTGCACGGCAAAAATTTCTCTTTTTTTCATACGATGTAACTTTGGAACGAATCAACCGATTTGAATGATTGTTGCGGCGATCGAAAGAGTTCATCAAGACTTAGATCTGATTAGATTTTGGAATCGATCGGTCGAGTAGTTTCAAAGTTATTCGAAGAATAGAAATTGAAGAAAAAAATATTTGTATACGATAAACTGATTATACTTATAACCTTCTTTAATTTATTATAAACACAATAGTATCAATTAATTGTAACGCAATTAACACAGCGGGAAGTTTTCGGGCTCAACCGTCTCCTGATCAACCGGTTTCCTGATTTTTTTGGTTTTTTCTTCTGAAAAGTAAGACGACAATCGCATATTTCGACGCGTTGACCCGATTGCAGAATGTAGTTCCACGTCCGCGTTGTATATTCGGTTTGTTTGGAGGTCAGAGGTCACGGGTTGGAGGTCGGCCAAATAGGAATTGGCTATTGACCAAACCAATGGTAAATTACCGAACCACCTTGTCCGTATAGATGCTTCGGGCCTGTTACGTGTCGTGTATTCGATTATCAACGTTCGTGGTTTATTAGGTAAAGCTAATGCGCCTATAACACGGACTTGCACAAATTTCCTGTGAATTTTGCAGCAAAGTCAATCACCTCACGATTCTCCAAGACTCGAATTAAACCTCAAACCTGATAATTCATTCTTTGATATGAAGTTTTCGTATTTTTAAACACAATTAAAAATAATTTCAGACCTAATGAACGATTAAAAAAGAAAAAAAAAGTCTAAAATAATTTTAAAAAATATCCGAGTAAGTAGGAAATTTCATCGAAAAGTTGAAAGCGATTTTATGTACCTTTTTTCTGAAAATTCAGGTATCGTTAATTACGAAGAATTCGATAATTACTGGTATTCGGTTATTTACACTTCGCAATTTGGGATCTTGACTAAAGTCTTGGATTTGTATAAATGCGATGGGGTTCTTCTGCTGGTGAGTTTGAATCCATTAATTATATTTCGGAGATTAAAATTAAAGAAAAAAAGAAAAGAAGAAAAAAAAAGTCAAGCCCTGCAGGAGCATTTGAATTTTAATCGTACGGTTAAGTCCAAAGGAAAATATTATAACCTACAGCGAAGAGATGGCTGGCTCGCTGGTTCGTATAAGAAAAACATAACTATATATACAGGATGGATTCCGGCTGAAAAGACTTTGCCTTTTCAGTTCCTTTGTATATTCGAAGGATTTTCTACTAATGAAATAATTAAAATTACAAAGGCCACCCGGGGAGGGTATATAATATATATATATATATATATATATATATATATATATATATATATATATATATATATATATATATATATATATATATATATATATATATATATATATATATATATATATATATATATATATATATATATATATATATATATATATATATATATACATATATATATACATATATATAGCGAGGAGAAAATTCTATACTTTCAGAATTTATACTTCCAGAGACCCCCAGAGTCTCGGACCAAACCAGAAGCTGGTTCACCTCAATTTCTGAGTGGGCAAAGAAAGAGTAGGTACTCACCTAGTAATAACTAACCGGAAAAATAATTTCACCAAGTCTTGTTTCCGTTGAGAGTCTATCCATTTACGCCCCCACGTTACAGTATGACCGTCTTCTGAGCGAGAAGCTAAAAGAATAGGAATCAAGATCGATTGATTGTTATCCAGTCCAGTTCAAATCCAGCTAAACATCGATCAAGTCTTATACAGAGTGGTTTCGATTGATTATCCTTCTGGATACGAAACGCGAAGATAATAATATGTCGATGAAAGAAAACACTCGTTATATATCTTTGATGAAAAATCGCTTTATCATCAGGAGATAAAGATTTTGTTAAAGTGGTAGTACAGGACTGTTGAAAATTCAAAATATTGCTTAGAAACGGAATAATCCATAAACTGTCCAAATGGGACTTTATCAGCTGATTTCTTATTTTATCTTCTATTTTCCGTCCTAGGCTAGTTCGTACCCTCGTTTTGTTGCTACTCGACCGTGAACTCTGCAGTTACTGTTGAATTTCTGTCCAAACTTTTTTTTTTTTTAATTTTTATTAAAAATGTGGCTTTCAGAATCAATAATTGAAAAAAATTATAAAAAATAGATTTTCTAACGTTTCAATTTTTTTTTTAGCTTGGCTAATGATCCCATTTTTTTTTTTTTTTTTTAATTTCTATTTTGAATTTTGACCTGGATTCTGGTTCTCGTAGGTTGATCGCGCATGATGTTCATCAAGGCGTCGTAGCAGCCGAGTCGCGAGGCATCGAGCGACGGCCTAGAATTTGTCGTGAGGGTTTTAATTAATAAAACACCAGCTACCACTCTCAGGGGACAACAAACGAACCAGTCACGAGAGGTGGGTTAGTAAAAGTAAGAGTAAAAATATCTACGAAAGAGATACCGCACGTTGGACATCGCACGTTTCACGTCGCACGCGTTAGACACGTATTTAGTACGTAGGTATGTACATACATACGTATACATTAAATTTTCAACTATCCCCTTCTCTCTCATTCCCAATTTAGTAAAAGGCACGATACACCTAATTACGATGCTTTCTCTCACCCTCTCCCTCTTCTCTCTCTCTCTCTCTCTTTCTCGCTCCCTTCTCTTTGACACCCTAAAAGAATCTAACCAGCGTCTCACTCTTCCCTCAACTACCGATCATTCGATTTTTAGTCAAACCACAGAAATTATAACGAATTTTCTTATTTCCATGACAACGCCTGGGTGTAAGTGTGTACATTTACACTTAGACGTGTATAAATCGATGGATAACAGCGTATAGAGAAATTGGGGTCTCGTATCCTCGAGTTAGAAACCTGCCACGCACCCCAATGCCAAAACTTGTTGGTCTGCACGCATTGAACTAGCATCGATATTCGAAAACGCTTTTCGCTCACCCGGAATATACCAAGTCGTTTGCCATTACGGTTTCTCAAGTTTCTCTTGCCTACTAATCTGAGATTTGATGAAATGGCGATAATATTTAGATGAAATGGATACCGAAAATTTGTTCAACGGGTGACTCGTAAGTAGGTATAAATTTTACACGTGGCTATAATCGCGAATTGAACAAACGGTTTATAAAATATTTTTTCGATACGTCGGGCGCAAAGTTCGACTCTGCGCCCGCTTCGCGTGCACAAAATTCAACTTTCCGCACGTCGTAGCGATAAACAAGGTTCGATACATATGCGAAAGTTGTTTCTGAGTCTGTTTTTTGAAACTGGGTTGATCTGATCCGGAAAAAAAGCAGGAAAAGATAACAAAGATGAAAAATAAAAAGAAAAACTGTTGTTGGTTTTAGTTTGAAAAGATGAACGACCCCGTGAGCAGATATTTGAATACGTGTGTACGTATATTTTTGCATGGAGTGATATACATAGACGAATAGGTATATATATTCGGTAGTTCTGAATCAAGTTCAAATAGCTTTCGAAATAGATTTACTCAAATATTCCCCAACATAGCTTGTCGAGGATGGAACTTTAAAAGCGTTATAGGTATATACTATGTGTGTACATGTATCTACTCATATATATATATGTATACATAGCGAACGCAAGCAGAGAGCAAACACAGAACTTCCGAATCCTGCAGGCTCTGGGGCTCGTCACATCCGCCATTAAGTCGTATCATTATTTTCCTACTATACATAATGCTGCACTTATACGCCTTAATCCACGTTTATTATACTGCAAAGTCTAAAGACTCTAAACCATAAAGTCGTAGACGTGACTTTACAGTAGTTTATGTGGTGGGTATATCTTTAGGAAACTTCAACAGCTCAGAATCTCTTTCAGGTATTACAAAATGACCTTATCTTCGTCTTTTAAGCAAATTCAAAAGCTGCGCATTATTTGATCTGTTTTTTTTTTTTTTTTTTTTTTTCAAACAAAATTTGATGACCCTGCCTGTGTTTTTTTTAACGGAAAAACTGCTGCATCGATTAATTTGAAAATTTGACTGGATTCAAGTTAGTGCAAATCCTATCGATTAATACTAAAATCGTGAAAATCTGTCGATCGGTTCTCGAGATATTGTTAATTGAAATATTTTTCTATTCAAATGATGTTTTTTGAATAACTCGTAATTAGCTACTTGACCGATCGAATCCAAAATTGGATAAGATTTAAGTTGAGAAAACCTGCATTGATTGATATAAGAAAAACTGAAATCCATTCCTTCATTCCCGAGATTATCGTCGAACAAAAGAATAAAAATCCCAATTTTTCATTCTTGGATTATTAAGATCGGTATAATTTCCTTTTTTGAAAACGACAAGTTGAAAGAAGACAAGGGCCAAGTCAAATAAGTTGTTTGTAATAATTGATTGATTATAATAATTCGTAGAAAGACTTCGAACGATTATATCGCTTCCTGCTTCAGATGGGGCTTCAAGTATAATCGTTCGTCAAAAACCTGGGACCAAATTATCGGCACCTGGCACGCGCGCAAGGTAATTTTATCCCTATTGTATTCAGGTAAGCGGGACTTCGTGGAAGAAGGAAGCAGAATTCTGTGTGGTAGGTACCTTATACTTCGAGCAGTGCGGGTCCCTGGTGATTCTGTGAACCGTTGAGAAACTGGAAGCCGGATGCCTCGAAACCAGAAACCCGAATAATGCTACGGCGCAATTCTCGACTCTCGATATTATCGATTTTTTATTTTTTTGTTTAATACTTTTTTTTTCGTTTTTTCATTTGTCATCGATATTGCTCGTAACAGGACTATTTAAGCGGTATTCAACCTTTGAAAGTCAGTTTTTATCGATTATCCAGCGCTCTGTATTCTTCTTCAAATTCCAGCCGATTTAAAGCCGCGTAACCAATTTGAGCACGCCGGGTGCGCAGTCACAATTATCGCATCTAAATACATCCAGAAGTCATAAAGACATTCAAGAGATATATCGAGTGATTCAAATTGAATTTTTACCGATTTTCTTCATCCGAATTATCTCACTTTTCTAGTCTCTAGGACAATACCGATTAAAAATTGCGTGACCGATTTGTGCACGTCATTAAGTATTTAGCTACGATATTTTAATCCACTTTGATCCACTACTCCCATATTTCCTTCTTTAAATGACGAGTGCACGTAAGTACCGATCAAGGGACTGGCTACCTATCCTGATCACTTCCGATCTATCGAAGCGTGCCGATCACCGTATCTTCATTAGAGTCTAGGGCCTGTTCCAATTAGCTACCAACAGTTCTTGGAGATTCCAGATCGTTAAGTTTGAGCGATTGGTGATCATTAACGATAACGAGTAATGACAGGCAGCTAACCCGCCCACGCTCGATCTTTGTACACAAGTAGCTGCAGCAGAGCAGATCGCTTCCTGGCCTTCAACGACGCTGTTATACCCACTTATCTGCCAAAGATCTAGGCGATTGTCTATTCTCTTTTAATCTTCTTACATCGCTTCGATCAATCTCTCTTAGTCTACCTTATTATGAGTTTTAACTCTTTTATCTACACGCGTTGTAGCGAGTTATGCACACGTCTACGATCTTATATAGATACCTGTAAGACGTTTTCAACAGATTCTTTTTGTCTAAATTATCTACGTTACGCTTAACGCTAGACTAGGTTATTTTCCAATTTCAAATTGACTCTAAAAAATAACGTTCAGTGACCGAAAAATTGGTCTAAATTTAAACAGGGATAATTTATTGAACTCAATGGTACAGCTATCGTTTATTTTATGTCGTCGTTAGAAATAGAACCGATTTTATCACTTCGGAAACGAACGTCAAATCCATTTGTCAAATTTTTCTTTAATTGCCCCGATGTTGTGACATGAAATTCTTACCTACTTGCGGTAATTAATTATTCAACATTGGCTTAATACTCTCTGTCATTTTTTATTCCTCGCTTTGAACAAAATTCTACGTTATCGTAATCAGGTTAAAAATCAAAATTTCACACGCTTTAAAGTCCGGAAAATTACCTCCGATCATTTTTTGATCGATGTCTGGGTGTGATCAGATTTTGGTTCGATCATATCTCAAGAACTAATGAATGGATTTCTTTCTTTTTTATATCAATCGATGCAGGTTTTTTATAGCTTCAAACTGGTATAATTCTGGTTTTGATCGGTTGAGTAGTTTTTGAGTTATTCGAATACCAAAATTTTGAATGAATAAAATTTTGATTGACAAAATCTCAGGAACTAATGTACCGATTTTTATGATTCTGATACCAATCGATAGGATTTCATCTGATTTACGTTTGGTTAAATTTTGGAATAAATCGATCTAGTTGTTTCCGATTTGGAATGAAAAATAACAATTTTTTTGCATGCAGTACATTTCGAATCGAACTTTAAACTGTCAGGATATTTTTTTTCTAATTTCTGTTTGTAATTTATTAAATTTGGATAAATTTTTTTCATAAAATAGTTAGATAGTAATTGCCACAATAAAATGGGATTTAAACTCATCGCATTTTTACCTGCTAGTGGACGTTCCGGGAATCAAACTCTGTGAAACAACAAAACAAAAAATATATATTTCAAATTAACGTACCGAATTCGCCGCAGTTTCATCCAGACTTTACCTCGTACATTCCAAATACTCGGGATCGGGTAGTGTTTCGCTAAAACCAGTTAAAACCGTTTAATATCTATTGCCGGGAGTTTGAATACCGAAAATTCATCAACTCCGGATGCATTTCACCGCGATGTGTTGGTCAAGTTCGTACATACACAATCTATATGTTTAACTATACGTTGCATCATGAAACAGCGGGTTTTTAAATTTTACTTCTACGTAAATATTATCTGTCACTAAATAAATCGACAACCTTCGTGATCTTCGTGATCAGGTTCGATTAGTTCTAATGGGTGTAGCTATAATATACAAGCAATAGTTATCAATCATTTAAACTACACTACCTAGATGTTTATGGATATCTCTTGACCACTATTGACCCACAATATAAAATGAGGTAGAGATATTGGATATCGGTCAATTTACACTAATTATAAATATCTCTAATTAACAAAAAAATAAATAAATAAATAAAAATCAAACAGGTAAGTCGAGTCGGTTGACCCCGATGGACCAATCCCAACACTCAAGCTCCAAAAATTCTTTTCTATGAGTAAAAACTTTTATCAAACAAAACAAAAAAAAAAAGCAATGAGTAACGATTTTTTTTTTTTGTTATTGGTTTTAACAAGAGGACTGATTGATAAATTGAATTCGAAATTAGAGCAGATTTGAGTAGTTTAAGCAAATACTATACCGATTGAGATTAAATCGTTAAAATCTGTAGATTAGAGTCTCGAGATATCGTAAATTGATATAATTTTTTCTATTTCTCAAAATGTTTCTTAGAAGAATTCGGAAACTAATTGATCGATCTGATTCGAAGTTTAATTAGTTCTTATTTGAGAAGAACCGGATCGATTGATAGAAAAAGGGATAAAATCTGATCATTCGTTCTCGATATATCGTGGGTTAGAAAATTAATCAAATACTGAAATAGGACAAATTTGATTTTCCGGAATTCAAAACTCTGAGATTTGGATGAAAACTGAATTTTCAGAATTTCTGAGATGATTAAAACAACGTTTCTTATTTTTCTTTTGGAAATGGAAAGCTGGAAAAATGAATCTAGATTTTCTGTACAATAAAAATGAAAAAATAAAAATTTATCGAAATCAAAAAACCGCCAGTGATTTAATTAATCAAATTGTTTGTTCACGTACGAGTAGATTAAATGGTATGTATATATATATATGCATGTGTATAAATAACGTAACGCAGCCCAGCTGCGTCCAAGTGTATAAATTTTCTAAAATTAAATAATTAAATAATTTTTTTAGATGCTTTCGATCGTTGTATGTAATAAAATGTGTATGTACTACGTATACGTATAATATTCTGTATACATAATCCGTGTATGTAAATGTGTTGTAAAATATACATATATACATATATAGTATAATAAAACGGAGGGAAAATATAAATTGTTAATGTAATCCGGGAGTTTGCTGCAGTTAATTCTGTCAACGCGAACCTTCTGTATTTTCATTTTTTATTTTCTATTTTTTTTTTTATTATTATTTTTTTTTTTTCATATTAATTAATAAAATGCAATTAATTTTACTAGCTTGGTGGTAGCCTCCCTTGTGCAGGGGGCCGACCAACTGTACAGCCAGATGTTATACCTACCCATACTCGATAAGCTAATATGCACGAAAGTGTGGATACATTATGACAGCAGTTGCACGTATGTACCTACCTACGTGCTGTATATATTTTTTGGGAGTTAATCGAAAGATTAACAAAAATTTTCAGGAGCGATAGATTTGAGGGATTTCTATATTGAAAGTTAATAATTTTTGACAAAATAGTAATACGTCTAAATAAAATACAAAAAAAAAAAATTTTGATATAAAATTATATAGGCCAGTCATCAGAAACGAAAAACTGACTCAATTCGAGAATAATTGGGTAAAAGTTAGAAATCATTTTACTAACCGAAATATTTTTTTTTTACAACGAGTGATGACTGGAACGTATTGGAATTCTGCAAAATAGGTACAAGAATCAAGTTTTTGACGAATTTTTCGACTCCGGTGGGTTTTACAATAAAAAAGGTTAAATACAAAAGTGAAGAGTATAAAATTTTCTACAAGAAAGGTTATCAGACATTATCTTGTAGGATGAGCGATTTCCGATCTAGATTTTCAAGAAGTCCATCGCAACTATCAATAATGTTGATAAATGCTTACACATGTAAAACATGAACATATATATGATATTAGTTTTGTTTTATGTCAGGTTTGAGAAACTTCTAACGACTGGACTAACATAGTGAGAGAGAAAGAGAGAGAGAGTAAAGTGGGTGTTAAACGAAACGTAGAATTCGTTACTGCTACAAGGGAAGTGACTTTCCTAAAATATGAACGCGTTAGGGATTGGGGTTTTGATTAACGATTGGATTAAGGCATTGTTGCGGTCGACGCGATATGAAGTTGGGAGCCCCTGATCGCTAATAATGATCAACTGTATGATTTATTAACCGAACTGTAGGTACACCTACCTACGCCGGTATCTCGGTAAAGGGAGTCAGTCGCTGCTGGGCCCTTAATGAAAATATACGAAGTATATAGCATTAGGACCATCTTTCTATAGGTACTGAAGGAACACGCTTGATTTATCATATTTCAGATTAATTTTTTATATATTTTTTTATTTTTTTCATTCATTTTTTTTAAACCCGCTAGGTACTCTTCTTCCCTCTTTATTTTATCGTTAATGTCAGCTCTCCGTAGCTCTCTGATCTCTACTATTTTTTTTTTTTTTCAATATGCTTCCAATAAATTATTGTGTATCAAGGGCGGAAAGTAGGCGATTATTGACGAGTGTGAAAGTTGCCACCCGAGGAAAGCGAGGGTGGTAATCACACGTGTCAGAATCACCTTTTCGCCCGTGTTGTACACAATATTTTTTGTCCAATACCTGCACCGGAAGTCTGCTTTGAAGTGCATGTAAAAACGAGCGGAAGGTAGCATTTTTCCGCTCTAGGGCGGTAAAGTGCGCTCTAGGGCAGTAAAGTGCTCTAATGCGGTACAGTATTATTACTTTACCGCTCTAAAGCTTACTTTGCCGCCCTAATGCGCAAAAGTGCTACTTTTCACCCCGTTTTACATGCACGAAATAGCATACTTTCGGTGCAGGTAGGACAAAAAAACGTTTTTCACTCACTTACATCTGCACTTACTAATCAGATTTGATCCTTGTGATTTTTAATGCAAATTTTTCATCCTAAATTGTTTTCGATTAATAATTCTTCCGATTTTTGGCCACGTGATCACTTGCTAAGTCTACAAGCGTGCTGTTCCACATGATTTACTCCTGAAATTTGATTTTGGAAAATTTCCTAATCCACGATCATGGTTTGAAATAATCGCAAAGAATAAGGCTTCAAAGAAGAATTCAAAACGAACTAGTATCAAAAATCGATAGATAGTAATATTCCAGACTAACACATCCCAGTTAAAAATAAAAAAAAAAATAAAAAAATAAACACCCCGCAAACACCCTCAATCGAGGTTACTTTTTTTTTTTTTTAATTATTTTTGTTATCGTCACCCGATGAGGTGCAGGACGGAATAAACCCTTACGCGTTAAAATATGAGGTTCGGTTAAATTGGTCGACTCCGCGTTATTCGGCTTTGTACAGCCATTGTTGAAACAACGGAATGGAAAAAAAACAAACTAAATAATAAAAAATTGATGACCAAAAGGGAAATTTTTTTTTTTTATTTTACACCATATATGGACATAACCGCATTCGCTATAACGATAACGAAGAACTGTGTGCGGGAGGTGAGCAAGCGAGTTAGCTTTCGAAGCTTCAATTATTGGAACGGTATCAGTTACCAGACGACAATTTATCGCGTACAAGAATCAAGAGGTCCTGGTACTGCTGGACGACTAATGGACTGACGTCAAACTGTGTTTACTTTACAATCAAGAATCGCGAGAGGAGAAGATGGAATCATTGTTAAGAAATAAGGCTTTCGAAAGCCCTGGTTAAATTGACTCTGAGATACCGTGGATTGACAAAACGTCAAATATTTCATAGATTGTTCATTAAAACAGTTCATACTCTTTTAAAGAATTAGTTTTTTTTTCATTTTATTAACCTTAACAAAAAAGAACCCTAAATCAAATTTTCAAATATGTATAAAAATACCAGAAATTAAACTACTTCACGATTTTTAATTATTATCACTTTTTCAAACAGTAGAAAAAACTGTAACGTCAATAAACTCGGTCGATAATGAACGAGTATCACGATCCCTTAAAACTATAATATATCATAATAAGTAATGAACATATTTATCATAATTTTCAGTGAGATTGTAAAAATGATTATACAGTGTAGGCATATTGATCTTGAAATTTTTCATTCATATTTTTATAGTTTAATTTCTTATTTTTCTAATTATTCGAACTATCTCAAAATAAACCCCATCTTTCTAATTTTTGAAAAAATTAGCAAAAATTATTAAAACGCAGTTTTTGATATCGCCCAAGTATTAAAAAAAATAAAACCAAAAACAAAAAAGAGAAAAAAACAAAAAAAAAAAAACTAGTTTTGTTTCGATTTCTGTTCCCGGAGCTAAGTGGTCCGGAGGCGGGCGTCGGCTTGGTAGGCCTCAGGGCTCATCGTGGCGTTGCATGGTGCGGCGCGGCGCGGTGGCTGAGGATCGGGGTTGAAGCAGGCGTCGCGACGCTGAACGGGGACGCCAGGAACTACCTTGTCGTCGGCGCGGTCTTCCAGTGTTGAGTCCGCGTTCGCCGAGAGCGCACACGCGTAACTATCGCCCGGCGTGGTCTTAGAGTCTAATTTCAGTATAATCCCCCGTAAAAGTGAGAGAAAGTTGATTGAACAAAAATTAAAAAAAAAAAAAAAATCAAAAATCAAAAAAAAAAAAAAAAAAAAACGAAAATTTGGGAGAAGTATCCCAAAAACTGAAAATAATAATAATAATAATAATAATAATAATAATAAAAATAAATTATAACAAAAATACATTCGTGTTTATGTATATCGTATCATATGTGTGTTTAACGTAGGTTGAAGTACATAAATACGTATATACTACTTATATATATATATATATACATAACAACGTTTTAAGATATTTTATTAAACATTTTACTGTGATTTTATATATATGAATCGTTTTCATCATCTAAATATAAATTAGTTTCGTTATCTAAAGTTAATTAATTAATTAATTAATAGTTTTTTTTTTTTTTGTTTTTAAACAACAAAACTGTTTTAAAAATAAAATTAATAAAATAAACATAGTGTGCTGTGTCGAATTTATCAATCGAGGTATATCAATTAATTTACCGATCGTTGGTAACGATCAAGAGAGTTGAATGATCCATAAAATACAAAAATAAAGAAAAAGAAGTTATTCAATCTGCATCGATAAACTCTGTAATAATAAATTCGATTATATGATATGTGATTAAGGTTTGGGGGATGAAAGAGTGAATTTCTTAATTAATTTTTTTTTTTTCAAATTTCATTTAACGATTACTTAATCAATCAATTGATAAAAATATTGTTATAGATCGCGCTGCGCCTCTTGTAAATTTAAAATACGGATTAAATCTGTTTTCAAAATAATTTCAAGCCCGAAAAAATAATTCTAATTAAAACCTACACGTTTATAAATTTTAAACTGGTCAACCCGGCTTATGAACAGTTCGGTTTATTCTCGGATATCTACGCTATTAAAGCTCTAAAGCTGCGCACGGATTCTATACCTACATCGATGTTATATGTTGAGTTATAGTTGGACTATTCTGTACAGATTTAACGAAAATAGGGATTATATCACAGCACGGGGTTCTTGCAATGTGCAAAAAAAAAAAAGTCCTGAATAAGGAAATTCGACCAGGGGTGGTCCCTGTCTGAGTTACTTGCGTTGTCTGGCAATGTCTGACTTGCACAATCTGCTACTACTGGAGAACAGCGAAATTCAATTATTCCAGATGGAAAGGAAAGGAGTGGAGAGGAGAAGAGAGGAAGTAAAGGGAGGATAGGAATACGACAGGACGTTTAATTTTGAATCAGATTTCCGTGTACTTTATAACGACGAATTGTTGCTAACTGCAGTAGAGTTCTTTTTTTTTCTTTTTCTTTTTTTTTACGTGAATTTCAAACGGATTACATTACACTAATGCCTGAATGAAAGAATTCAGTCAGCGAATTCAAACCGCATATACTATAATTATTCAGAAATTTTAATTAACTTTCATCATATTTTATTTTATTTATTTGTTTGTTTGATTGGAATCGACAAAATTGTAAAAATTAAAGAAATCAAAGAAAAAAAAAGCGAAACGAAGAAGACTCTTGTTCCCTTTTTTTTCATCTTCTTCTTTTGGAAGACAATCGAATAAATTTGGCAAAAAATACAGTTGAGAATTTTTTATTGTTTTTTCTTTTAATCCGTGAGAGAATTTTCAAAGGACATGCTTGATGAATGAATAAGACAAGAAAAAAAAAAAAAAAAAAAACAGTAGCAAGAAGGGAAAGAAATTTTCTTGAGTTTTTATTATAAACGCAAGTATCCAAAATTCACAAAAATTTTCTCAAACTTTCAAATTCTATCAAAAGACCAAAAATCGAGGAAATATTGTAAAAAAAAAAAAAAGAAGAAATACCAAAATGAAAATTTCTATAAGCTTTCTTTAGTTTGGATTTTGAAAATGGAATTATTTTTATTTTCTTGCTTTTTTTATTCTTTCTTCAAAACGTGGTTTTCGACAAATTTTTTCAATTCGATAAATATTCTCTCAAATTTCACTCTCTCTTTCTCTTATTATCTTCTCATCTTATTCTTAATATTCTTCGTATTATATATACTTCCATCGAATATCTCTCAGTTAAGACGGCATTTACTTTGGGTTAAGCTAGGTCGGGAGCGAATTGTTTGAAAGTGACACGACGACGAGGATCCGTTAATCAAGTAATACGAAACTAAGACCCAGGACTTTCACGGTTCGTGAATATTCCGGCAACAACTACCTACTAGGGTGGCTACTACACCTTCTAATGTTGTCAGTGTATATCCGTCGTAGCTACAAGTCGGAAACTTGGAATAATTCAATTCGCGAATTAAAGTGGTTCAACATCGAGTTTGGGTAGTCAATTTCAACCAATCTTCAACCCTCTTCTCTCGCCCTCTCTCTCTTTATTTCTTTCTCTTTGAATTTTTCAATTTCTTTGCACTCAATTATCACTAAATATTAAATTTCAAAAATAATCTCAACAAATTTGTCGAAAATTACCTTTGCACGCTTCTCCTTGATTAATCGAGCTTTAATTACATTCGATATTTAAATGACGTGATTTATGAGTATCAAATTCGTTATTTTTTTTATATCTA
Source organism: Macrophya annulata (assembly GCA_963924015.1). Lineage (NCBI taxonomy): Eukaryota > Metazoa > Arthropoda > Insecta > Hymenoptera > Tenthredinidae > Macrophya > Macrophya annulata. The sequence goes on from OZ001259.1 coordinate 21,900,800, forward strand.
AAAAAGGGTAAAGTTCTTCTTTGATTTTTTTTTGTCTTTTTGTTAGAAAAAAATTTGCTCAAAGTTTGAGAAAAAAAAAACACGTTGAAAGAATAGAAGATAAAATACAAACAAAAAGAAAGAAAAAAAATTATATATGTACCTATAATAATCAACGTAAAGGAAAGAAAGTAGACGAAGAAAAAGAAAAGGCGAAAGAAAAAGAAGAAAAAAAAGCTGCAACGAAAAAAGAAAAAAAGAGAGAGAAAGAGTGAACATTAAAAAAGAAGAAGAAAAAAAGTAAAAGAAAAGTACAAAATACAAGTAGGTAAAGTATGAGGTGAAAATAAAAAAATTAAAAAATTAATAAATAAATAAATAAAAATGAAAATAAAAAATGAAATACACGAAGCTATCGCAATTAATCACTTAGAGCTTTCATTTAATTATGTCCTGGGCTATGGGTCGAAGCGGGCTGACGTTATACGCGAGAATTGCGTAGGGTGGCAATATAAGAGGAAGGAGTATGAGGGAGGTTCACGGTTCAATGTGGATGTAGATATAGATGAAGGGCGAAGACGAGGTAGGGAGGAGTAAGAGGGGGTTAAAAGTCCGCGTCGAAAGTTCATCAATCACCTAAACCTGTCAAAGAGGAATAAAAAATAAAACCAAAAAAGAAAGAGAAAAAAAAAAAAAATAAAAAAATAAAAAATAAATAAATAAATAAAATAAAAAATATATATGAGACATAAAAATGAACTCGATTTACCTTTTTTGCGTGAAAAATTTAGAGGAGTATTGTGAAATTGGTGTGTACATATACATATATATATTTATATATACCTACCTCGTATGTATTATAGAAAATGTAGTATATAGAAATGATAATAATGATGAAAGAACGAAGGAAGATAGTCCATATATACGAAACTTTACGTGTGTCGTTCGGGAGCTTGCAAGCTTTTCCATACCTTCTACCTTATATACCCTAACCTTATACCTACCTTTAGCGAGGTTCTACTTCGGAGAAGATTCCGCGAGTCATTACGCCCGTATTCACTACCGAACAGAAGAAAAAAAAAAAAAAAAATGGGAAAAAGAAAGAAAAGGAGAAAAAAAAGAACTCCCTAGCTTAAACCCTCTTACCTTGCCCAAAACGAACTTGCGGATTCGCTGGTCAGAAAGTTCAGAGACTTTTCTATTTCACACTTTATTTTATTTTTATTCGTTTTTTTTTTTTTTTTTTTTTTTTTTATTCAACACTATATCGATCCCGCGAATATATATATACGAACAAAGTTTTACCAATCTTTCGACCCTTGAATCACGAGAGGGTAGGATTACGTCGAGATTTTATTATAGACTAGCCAATAATTCCAATCAAATATTATCGAAATTTAAAAGAAAAGTCAAATAATAATAACAATAATAATAGTAGTAGAAAATAGGAGAGGCGCAGCGTGAATAGGGTTTTTTTTTTTTCTAGAAATTTTGAGAAGAACTGTATGTATACTTATTATATACGATTATTTATTAAATTTTAATAGATTTTTTTTATTTTAATCCTAATTTCAGAAATAATTGTGAATTATCGTATAATTGCAGGTATTTAAATGATAGAAAATATAAAAAAATAAAATAAAAACCAAGAAGAAGGAGGAGAAGAAGAAGAAGAAACTATATAATGAGTGATTTTCGTGTGTTGATAAAAAAACCGCGTCTAATTTAAACAGCGGAGATTGTTTATACACATATTTTTTTTCCTTGTGGTTTTTCCGTTTTTTTTTTCTTCATATTTTACTTTTTGATTATATTTTTTTCAAGTTGACGACACTATTTCGAAAAAAAAAGGAAAAAAAAAAAAATTCCTTGGTTTTTTTCTTCTAATGGTGTGAAGTGTGATTATATAATAATATACATAAAAAAGTATATATACATATATAGAAGAAATCAGTGCCCACGTGAAAAAGAATAAAAATCAAATAAAATCAGAAAAAAAAAAAACAGAAGAAAAAATGGGGTACTTATCGATACAGGCGTGCTTACTACTTATTACAGCAACGTTGACGGCCGTTCGAGGACAAGGTCGGTTTCAACCTTCGTTAACCTTTTAACACCCCTCACTAAGTAATGATTACACGCTTAATTGCCCAACATAGGTATCCGTTCGACGTTGCAGCTCTTTCTCTCTCTCTCTCTCTCTCTCTCTCTCTCTCTCTCTCTCTCTCTCTCTCTCTCTCTCTCTCTCTCTCTCTCTCTCTCTCTCTCTCTCTCTCTCTCTCTTTCTCTCTCTTTTATACCTTAAATTACACTCATACAATCAACAATGATTGAAAATTTTTGATATACATACCCAGATGTATAAACCGAATGTAAAAAGTATATTATTATATGTTGTATGAAAGATTACATCGTATTTTATTATCGATGCAGGAATGATTAAAATGAGAAGAAAAAGAAAAAAAAAAATTGATATTATAGTCATTGCAGAACACGAAATTGCAATAATGACAATTTTTCTTTTTTCTTCTACCGTGAGAATCAGGTGAAACCATATATTATGATCGGAGTACGCAGGCGCTGAATAATAACAATTTTATAGGGATAACCAAAGAGCTGAAAATCTCCCTAGAGTTTTTTTATTGATTGCTTACATTGTTAGACTCGATCTAACCTAGGAATTTTCTAGCGTAACGAGTTGGCTATATCTATAAAATTCGTATTATTTGGCGCCTGCGTGCTCGACCATAATATATGGTTTACACCTAATTCTGACGGCATATCTATTTTTCTTTAAAGACTTATTTAAATACTTTTTCCAAATTATTCTATTTGAAAATCTTCATCGAGTCTTTTTCCCTTCCGTGTGCGAGTTAAAAAAAAAAAATTAAAAAAATCTTTTTTAATTCTTTCTTCAAATAGAAATCTTGCCGAAATTGTTGTCGTTAATTGAATATAATTCACGAATCACTTTAACCTGTAGCTATTAACATTGTGTGAAATAATCTTCGTGGAGATCTGATTTTTGAAATTTTTTTTCTTCAAAATTTGGATAAATAAGGATGTGGAATCAGTTGCTGAATGGCATAAGTAATTTCAATCGCAATCGTGGTTAGAATTCGTTCACGTTTTGAGAATAAATTGAATTTAGAAAAAAAAAAGGAAAAATATAAGGTTGTACTAGAAAATACCTTGGGATTTATATTTATGATATCAGCCTTGCTGAAGGTTGCTTGTTTTCATTTTTTCCAGCCATTACAAGTTGTTGTTTATTGTTATTTTGTTTTTCTTGTGTTTTTTTTTCCCTTTTTTTTTGTTTTTGTTTCCTTTTTTCTCTCGTTTTATGACATGCATTATGACGTACCACGCAATTTCATGTACCATGTTATATAACCATAATATATACATACACCTTCTTATATACCTACATTGCTATTTACTCAGAATTACATATATATATATATATATATATATATATATATATATATATATATATATATATATATATATATATATATATATATATATATATATATATATATATATATATATATATATATATATGTACCTATACCTATAAACCTTATACTTATATACTTATACCTACCTAATGTTCACGTGAAGGTATATGTGTATGTAATACGAGCTCGTATAGGTGTATATGCTTTATACGGAGTGGGGTACAGTTTCTTCGTCCAAAAACACTCACGTCTAGACCCCAGACATTATTCATCTTTTCAACACCCGCCTAAGTGCTGTTTCTAATTGCACAACATCACAGTGTGATGTAATTCTTTCATAACTTGCTACCCCCTTTTTTTCATAATACCAATACTTATTGTTAAGTTAGTTTGAAGAAGTTTATTTTTTTCTCGTTTTTTTTTCTTCCAATTAAAAACCACTTCCAAAAAAAAAAAATAAAAAAAACTTGCTGCACGTATAAAGATCAAATCAATTACTCCTAGTCTTCGAGAAATTTTTTTTCTCTTAATTCACACTCAAAACGATATTTCGATTTTTTTTCTTTTTTTTTTTCTCAAGAACTTGTTCATTTAGCTTAATATATAATCTTTACGGATTTATTCGAAATTTTATTGCCGATCAGATTCGAATGACGAAAATCGATTTACAAGAGGCAGTCGTCGATTTGTAATTGATGAGAAAATCGCTTGAAATCGTTTATTTTTCGTTACTAATTTTTGAAAAATAAAAAAGGAAAATTATATCTTGCAAAAATTTCTTCACCAATAGATTTTCTCCCTTTGTATATCGAGTAAACCGATTTTAACAAGGGTGAGCTATATCTTCAAAAACCTAAAACACATCATTCTTTTTCACGATCAGAATAGGTAGTCGACATATAATTGTGGTTGTGAAACCGACCGGAATCATGCGGCAGTAGTTTCTGGTACGTACGGGGGGTTAAGATTCTATCTTTATTTCTTTAGGTTTGGGAAAGTGATTAGCTAACGTTTGGTCTGAGGATTATCCGTATCCTTCTGGCGTTTAACAACTACTCCATGTCTCGTTTGCTCTTTTCCCGATTTTTTTTTTCTGCATGTATCATTTTTCCCTCCTTTATCTCCTCCATTCGCACCATCCCTGTTATTATCCCTTTGAAATCCGAAGGACCAAGGGGTGATTTTTTTGTCATTTATATATACTTACCCCCTTACAAGCAATCAACAGCCGTGGTAGAACCTCCAGTGGGTACCAGCAGGGATTTTGTTTACAGGATTTTGTATCGTCCATACTTTAAATACGTTGGGTCGGTGGTTGATACTAGGGGTTGAAAATGAACGACTAAAGGTGATTTACAAATAACAGCTTATCGCTGGCAACGCGATAAAAAAAAAAAAATAAATAAAAATAAAGTAAAATAAAATGAAAGCCTAAAGGCTGGGTACATATTATTTTAAATCTCACCCTAACACCTGACGCAAAAACTTTTTTTACTTCAATTTTATTCTAGTCGTACATATACCCGGTCATCAAATTATCCTATGAAATTTATTCTGTATCATTTTATTATATTCAACCACCTCTGATATAGTACAAATAAAAAAATGTAATTTATAAAGGAACACATGATTTTTTTCAAAATCTCTAATAAAAGTATCGGTAATAATTCGCAATGACGAATTATTTTCAAATGAAAGAAACATGTAGCAATAGGGGAGAGTGAAGATTCGTTATGTCATATTCAATTTTGACGAGACGTCTTTGAAAATTGATTGGAAATTATTGTAAATTGTATGAATTTGATATGACAGTGAATATCCAAAATTTAATTTGAAATCCAGGCTTTGGGTTGACCGTTGAAGTATATTAGACAGTAGAAATCCCTCCCAAGAAAAAACGAATGAAAAATTACCGTTGCTCAATAATCAAAAATTCAGTCATCACATAATTAAAAAATGACCCTTACAACTTGCAAACTTTTTAATCTAAAATTCTCGATTATCTATGCCAACCAATAAGTTTCATAGTTAAAGAAAAATTGGAAAAAAATAAATGAACTGAGAATAAATAAATCGATTGACAAAAAATTTCATTCATTTTATATTTCATTTTTCAATTTTTTTTTTCTTCATCATCGATGTCCAAAAAAATTAACGTAAAATTTTATTAAACATTCTTATCAATTATCAGTGTGTACTACGTCAGTTATATTTAATTTTTGTCATTTTCCATGAATCTTAAGCAAACCTGAAAAAATTTTATCTATTCAAATTTTCGATGTGAAATTTTCGCGATTGAATCTCGAGGGAATAGAATTTTTTGTCACTCTATATAGACCTGTATAAGGTATAGAGTTCAACGAGTACGTACGTGTGTTATTATCCGAGGTATTTCGTTCGGAGTATAGGGGTAGTAGGAATATACATATATAAATAATACCTATGTATAAGTTATGTATATATCTATCAATTCACAAAGTTATGCTTTGAGAGCAGCAAAAGATACATGAACATACAATATACGTATATGTATGTATGTATTTATACATGCCCTATATGTGTAGGCGTAGGAGGCATGTAGGTAAATACCCCAACGACTGTGGGATTCGCGAGTTTTTCGTTTGATCCAAACCTATATATGTATATATATATATGTACCTATCTGCCTACCTTCCGCCATGGCTCAGTTTTTTTTTTTTTTTGGTTTTTCAGGAAAAAAAAAATAAACGATAAAACGGTCCGAGCTCGGCTTCAACTGAGAGAAGCAAACACTGAGTCGCTATATACATATATATTATTGTAATTACTCGTCCCATATAGCGTGCTTACTATATATGGGATATTCCATGTCATTTCGACTTAAATCTGACTCTTGACCTCTCGGATTGGATACGCAATTTTTGTGGTGAAACTTCTTTTGGCAGGGTACCGAAAGTTTTCAAGTGCAACGTAAAGTTTGAAATTCACATATGCCTGATAAAATATACATGTAAGTCTTGAGTCTTGAGTCCCAGATCTCAAGTCCTGAGTTCAATGTCGACCCATTTCCGGTCAAAGTTACAACCAAATCGTTTCAGTGGTTCGTTTGATATAATATTAACAAAAAAAGAAATCGTCATTCATTCATACATATCGAGTGGTATGTAGATATGTGAGCATATCACACACGCCAGTTACATCATCCCTATATACACAGTGTACATAGGGGACGGTGGGGCAAAGCCGCCAGTGGGGGCAAAGCCGCCAGTGGGGGCAAGACCGCCACAAAAAAAAAAAAAATGACCTAATGGTATTCTCGAACTAAGACGAGTAAAATGAAACGCCATGCCGAGTGTATGCGCTGAAAGCGATAAAAATTTTAGAGGGTGGGGCAAATTCGGCGAATTTTCTCATTTCTATAAAACTGTGCCTATAACTATTTGTACTTTCATTATAACTATAACTACTATAACTTTGCCATACCTATAACTATCACTACTATAACTATTTGTATTTGTACTTTTGATTACATTTATTTCGTTCGTTTTAAATGGTATACTATAATAACTCTTTTGTTGAATCTCTAAAACTTTTCTATCCTTCTTTCATTAAATTGATTTTTATATTCTTTGTTACATTGAATTTGTATTCGTATAATTCCCTTTTTCAGTGGCCGGTTTTGCCCCACCCTCTAATATTTTTTATCGTTTTCAGCAGAGATACGTTAGATACAGCTTTTTCTTACTCACCCCAACGCGAAAATACGATTTAGCCTTTTTTTTTTGGTGGCGGTTTTGCCCCACCCTCTAAAATTTGTATCGCTTTCAGCGGAGACACTCGGCATGGCGTTTCATTTTACTCGCCTTAGTTCGAAAATACCATTAGGTCATTTTTTTTTTTGGTGGCGGTCTTGCCCCCACTGGCGGCTTTGCCCCACCGTCCCCTATATACTTGCTAATTTATATTCCGGCATCAATTCATCGGAAAGTAAACAAGACCAGTGGCGAAGGGAGGATTAGGGGTAGATTTTTACTGTCGCGTGCAGTGACGATCATGACAAAACCGCGAGCTTTAATAAGGGATGAATTTATAGCTGAGTACTTTTTTGTTAAATATATTTTTCATCTTTCATTTTTTTTTTTTTTTTTTTAACGTTTTTTCTAGGTAGTAGGTAGTTTTCGTGCGTGATCATTTTCACACAGTGTTTAGTTCGTCCTAATTTTATCGTCGATGAGATATAACACTGAAATTGTTCATAATGGCTGTAGCCTCCGCAAGAACTTTCTCTTTTGTGAAAACGTATAGAATTACGTATTAATATTATAGCAACATGATTTTAGCAAATTCCTCTTTTTCTGAACCACCCTACTCATGCACACATACATATATCCACATAGCATCCATACATGGACGTATAACTTATCTCGACAGTAAGAAATTCGAGTTGAATAACTCGATTTACACCACCTATAAGCCTTGAGGTAACGCTGCAATGGGTATAGGAATTGGGGAGGATGAAGAGCGACGTAGTGGTCGTCGACAATGCAATTATTTTATTATGTATTTCTCTTTCATCGACGCATACTTACGGTACAACTTTACTAAGGCTATGGTATACATACTCTATAACTTGTAAAAGTTTTCGATTCAGAATTGCAAATTGTTCGCTTCAACTCTCGAAGAAGAGTGTAGGTACGGTAAATAGAGATCGAGGAAAGAGCTTCTAGCTATTCCATTTCTTATGGTAAAATTAGATAAGAATTGAAGGAGTAAGTGTTAATTATTTTGAAAAAAAAAACATAAAAAAAAATTTTAACAAGGATCCAGAATTTCTGTTCAAGAATAATAAACTTTTTTTTGTCTTTTCTGCGATTGTAGACGGTGTATAAAATTTTATTAACAAATCAATACCCTATACAAATTACTGCTTTTTGAGATTTTGGATTGTTCGATAATCCATAAAATGATCTGATCTGGTGAGATACTTGAAACTCCTTTTAAGATTGGTTCTGCAGTTTCTTTCGGTAGGCTAAATTCTTATCGATAAAATGAAGACGGTGGTTACGATGGAGGAGGCGGTGAACGTGAAGAAGCTCTCTGCATCCTGCTCTCTGAAAGCAGAGGGTGAAAAGTAAGAAGTAAAAAGTAAAAAGTAAAAAGTGGAAAGTAAAAAAGTAAAAAAGTCAAAAGTAAAAGGAGGAGAATACACAACGAGACCGGAACTAAAAATCTGACGCTAGTCCCGTTCTCGTCGACGACGCCTGGGTGAACTTTGTAGGGCGTCAATCGTGGACGGATTTCAAACTTTTCCCGCCTCTGAGTCACTCGGGCAATATTCATCTCTATACAGTCTAGGGGTGAACCTTTGATCAGAGAAACGAGTATGCGATCAAACGGTAGCCCTACGACATTTCACCGTATTTTCTCACGCCTATAAATGACGCCGGATATATACTTTGAAAGTTCAAAGTTTTTTTGTAAATGATTTTGTCCCGATAACGACAATTTAAACTCTCATGTAGATGCCCCAAAATAAATTTTTTCGTCAAGAAATTATTCGAATTATTGATAAAATTCATAAACGATGAACAAATATGGTCGTTTAAGGGGTTGCAGGAGTATTTCAGCTGCAAATAGTCGATTTTTGGTCATGTTAGATGGATCAGAAACTTAAAAACCATAAAACGAGTATTTATCGATTGAAAAAAAATCAGGAAACCGCTTGACTTGTGGGCCAACCCAAAAGTTTCCCACTGTGTTAAATACCTTACAATTAATTAATACTATTGTGTTTATAATAAATGAAAAAAGGTTATAAGTATAATTAGTTTTCCATATACAACATTTTTTTAATTCAATTTCTATTCTTCGAGTAACTTTGAAACTACTCGACCGATCGATTCCAAAATCTAATCAGATCTAAGTCTTGATGAACCCTTCGATCGCCGCAACAATCATTCAAATCGGTTAATTCGTTCCAAAGGTACATCGTACGACCAAAAGAGAAATTTTTGTCGTGCAATATCTTTCAAACCAATCGTTCGATTTTGATGAATCTTACGGTGATCGAAAGGGCTATCCAAGACCTAAGTCTGATTAAGTTTTGAGACTAATCTCAGGAACAGTTTGGGAGTTCTGCGCTAAGAATATGAAAAAAAATTGTTTTTCAATTCTTATTTCTCAAATAACTTTGAAACTACTCGACCGATCGACTTCAAAATCTAATCAGATCTGAGTCTTGATAAACCCTTTCGATCGCTATAAAAACCATTCCGATCGGTCGATTCGTTCTGAAGATATCGTTCGATAAAAATTTGTTTACACACACACACACACACAGTCAGAATAGCTTCGTAGGAACCCAAAACGTCGAGATCTGATGAAAACTCGATTTTCGAAAATCGGACCGAAACCAATAACTTCCCTTTTTTTTTTTTTGTTGAAAATTTTCAATTTTCATTGCGGGAAGTTAAAAATCCAAAATCTTGTCATATAAAATAATTTTTCGAATTACATGATGAAGTAAAGATATTATATAATATATAAGGAAAGACGTCTTCAGACCGTCTAAAATCCTAAAAGTCTAATAAATTTCAATTAATTCGTTGATGGTAGAGTAAGTGGTGAAAGGTGTTAGAAGAACCGCCCCTCCTTTGTCTACTTACTCTACACCATATAGAAGCGCTTCCTTCGGTTCTACGAATAATTTCTGAAAGGATTTTCCCTCAGGAGATGCTGCAGCAGTTGTAAAGCAGCTATTCGAATTTGTTTTAAAGTATTTCGCGTAGCTGTTTATATAAGTCCGAGAAAGTTTCGCCACCCCCGAACTACCCCTTCGCTTTTTACTCCTACCCCCGATTAGCCAACGAATAATGTAATGCGCGGAGCTACCGTTCTGAAAATAAATTTTGCAATTACGTGTACAGCTCGGTGCAAGGAATTTAATTAGGTACCTACTTCAGCCACTCCTGGCTGCCCGCCCCGTTGAACATGTATTTGTGTAGCTAGCATAGATTTCCTAGTTGCTTCAAGCTTCAGCCCTCCGCTAACTGGCCACTCGACTGCTTTGAGCGCTCTTTAATTAACGCGCAAACACGAACTCCTGCCCGGTACTACTTGGTGTTAGTCAATTCTTACCAGACCAGATATATTATACGGGTGTTAGGTATATATACATACGTATATAGGTATAATGTATCCTGAAATATACGTGTACTGCAATAGACTAATGTATCCTGAAGACAGGAACATTCCATTCGTCGCGATTTTATCGTTTGTAAAAAAGTTAGTCAAAAGAAGTTTATGTTGAAGGTGTTTTATACCAGCATAGTTAAAAATTTCGATTTTACGGTTTTGTAGAGGAAAGACACGATCAATCCTACGGGATTGTGGCTTTTGCTAATATTCTCACCACATTTTAAATATTGCAAAATTTTATTTCTAATACAGATTTGGTGGATGGATAAATCGGATACTTGACTGCAGTCTTTGTACGATGGTGAAATTTCACATCGGTGCATTGTGGGTAGGATTAAAAGTAAACGATTGGTCGTGGAAAGAAGGGCAAGTGCGTGAATATAATCAAGGCATTTGCCTGTGAATCGAAACTAGGAAAAGCAAGTTTTCAAATTTTATCATCGTTCAAATTTTTTCAATTCCTCATGTGGCCAGAGGAATTAGACAAATAATCCACAAGTTGGCATCGAAACTATACTTTTTGTTAAAATATTCGAGATTTAGGACTCTCAGCTTATGGCCTAACATCTTGTTCAATGGTGTGCACAACCCCAACTCGATTCGTCGATTTATTATCGAGATATCCTTAAGCACAGTACGAAAAATAACTTTGGCGAAAAATCGAATTTGAAATTCGACATGATACTATTTTACATGACTTGAAATTCTCCGAGTTTTCGCAAGTTCAACTGAATTTTTTAACTATAAGGTCGAACAATGACTTCAGTTAATTTCGACTAATCTCTTTGTACGTTCTTGGGATTCAAATATTCGAAAAATTAGGTTTGTTAAAAAGATTTCTGTCCGTCTAACAAACTTACCGAACAAATCTCAGAAACAAGTAAATGAAAACAAAAAACCAAAAAAATTAAACGTGAAATTAAACGCTCGATACTATCGCACAAGAATATTTGACCTCCAATTTTTTACTGATAGTCTAAAATCTGATCATAGTTGACAGTATTTTAAATAATTAAAATATGGATTTGTGAGGTGATGAGAAATGGCATCAAAAACGCTGATTTTACGTCACTCTTTTGATTTTATGGACAGAAATCCCGAAATTTTTGTCAAAAACAAAAAGTGTGTAACGAGACTCGAGACGTCTGTACGTGATGATGATATTTCTTTAAAGTTTTCGTTACGTTTCACGTCTTGTGATATACATACGTCTAAATAAAAATAAAACCAGTATCATTTCAGCCCCATCTGGGTAAATTCATATTTTTTTCATTTTTCTTTCTTTCTTTTTTTTTTTGCTTTCAGTTTTCAGATGAGGGTTTTGGTAAAATTATTTATTTAATCTATCTCGCAGAGTGCTTATTCATTTCATGGAAAATATATATATTCTTCATCTTTTAGTGCCACTAGACGTTTGCCACGCTGTACAAAATGTCACAAACGTCATGGATACGACGAGATAAATTTAAGGTAGAAAAGTCCGGTGATCCCTGACACCTAGGGATTCGTTTCTCTCCGTTATAAAATGAATTTTATAAAATGAATTTTTTTGTAATCTATATTTCTTCCAATTTTTTTTTATTTTTACTACCTTAACAAATTTTCAAATATTTCTTCTCAATAATTTCTTCAGGACATCCACAATGTTTTTGAGGAATTAAGTTCAGATTTAAAATCAGTTTCTTTCATACCGAAAATAAACAAATAAATAAATAAAATGATATTTTTCAATAAATATTAGTAAACATTTTTATTAAAGAAATTTTATTTCTGTTTGTTTTGAAGGAAGAACGGATCCAATTTTGAATTTGATATTTTTGTATCTTTATTTTAGTCCTCTAAAGACTATCCTGGATCGTTGGATGTCCTGCAGAAACGTTACTAGTCGACAATGAGTATTTTAAAATTCTCTAGTCTCTTAGTCCAATATGCAATAAATTCGAAATATCAAAAAAATAAAAGGAAAACTAGACGTCAGAGAGAGTTATAGTATACTGCAGTCTATCTCTGTTTAAAAACTGTATCTGGATATATTTTTTCCTTCCGTTACCCATGCCATAACTCTCGTACCTCAATAAAATGAGTAGGTACGATTTAAGAACGCTTTCTCAAATTGAATGTCGCGTGATACCAGGACTTTATGCTTTGCCATCTTTTGGTCGGTTTGTTCCAAGGTTCTCGTGATGTAATCCCGCTTCCTTTCCCACAAACCCCAACCCTCCTCATCCAGGATGTGGGATTAGCAAATATCAACGTTACTACTTGGTTGGATGAAATTAACCGCAGCTTAAATTGGTCGATTTGTTGGCAGTTGGCAGTACCATCTTCAAAGAAAACTATACACAAACTGATACTGAATAAAAATTCAAAAAATTAATCAGAGGGTATAAGAAGAGTATTTAAACAGTATAAAAACTGTAATGTCGATAACTCGGTTGATAAAGTACGACTATGGCGTTGTCTTAAGCTCTTAAAATTCCCTCCTAACATCCACTTTATCGTATAATGTTTTTTTAGATGAGTAGATTTCTAATTCCGGTATAAAACAAAAGGGGGCAAAGGTTATACAAGCTGTTTATTGTAATAAACTACATAATACGGAATACAAAGACGTAGTATATATCTGTGGGAACATCAAAAGACTCATTCTCTCGCTCATCTCTGGTTCTTAGCTAGTACCAAACAGCCGTCAGAGACGTAGGTATACATAGAACCGTATCATCACGTAGTTATCTCTAAATTACCCTCCACCAGCTCGCCTCCCTAATTGGCTTTACCGCTCCTATCAATCGTATTATCGTCTAATGATGTCAGAGTTTCGTAATCGTTACACGCTCTCCTATGCGCAGCCCCCTTCAATCAACCCTTCATTCGCATCCCCCATGACTATACCTCTTCCTCTATGGATGGATGTGTATATATATATATATATATATATATATATATATATATATATATATATATATATATATATATATATATATATATATATATATATATATATATATATATATATATATATATATATATATATATATATATATATATATATATATATATATATATATATATATATATATATATATATATATATATATATATATATATATATATATATATATATATATATATATATATATATATATATAGACATCCGAGTTTTGGATACACAGATATTCTGTATGTGATGTAAATAATGTACGTATGTATATGTATACGCATCTTCGTACATACATATATACATAACGCGAGCCTAATCTGTCGGGAAATAACTGTCGAACCAATTAATTAATCTGGATCAAACGTTCTACCCTTATAGTGTTAGATGTCTCGCCTCTTCCTATACGCGATCGATGAAATAGGGGTAAAAGCACAAGGGATTACTCACTATTCATGCTACATATTTAATCCTGTTTTTAATCAATTCATCAAAGAGAACTGAAAGTTTTTTTTTTTTTTTTGTGGAATTGCGATATGATCTTTTAGCAAATCGATTTTATCAAAATTACCTTAGAAATTGATTAAATTTATTTTATACCAAAAATGGGAAAATCGGCTTTATTTTTTGTAGCTTGAGGGTCTTTTTTTTTTTAATTACTTTTACTTCGTTTCAAATCGATAAATTAAGCGCTTTGAAAAAGCTGACGAGTAATTTCGAAATATATCAAAAATCAAGTTGATATTGTTTGTGAATATTTAGAATTTACTAAAGTTTTATGTGAACTCTGAGATAATCACTAGAAAAAAAGTTACGAATTCATTTAAGACACGATTTCAAATTTTCGGAACCGATAAGCATAGAATTGCGAATATTAGTATTCTCAAAGATCGAAATGTGGATAACTAAAATCACTCGGAAAGTCCAAGAATTGGAAAATTCAATTGCAGCTCACAACGTTTCATGCGCGAGTTTCAAGTTCCGGATTGTTCTGGCTTTAGAGCGCCTCGTGTTCCAAGGCGGCTTATTTCTATTTACGAGACACTCGTGTGCTAAAATTTCTCCTAACGGTGAGCGTGGAACTACTCCGTAGATCATGTAGCTCTTTCAAAATTTTTGTATTCTGTTTTTTGATATGTGGATAATAGTTCCAAAAACTTTTTACTTATATTTTCGAAAATCAGGAAACTTTTTGAAAATTTATACGTAGAACGTTTTTGATTTGTTTTTATATTGCAACGTTCGGTGTTATATCATCGCAGATTTTTACAATAATTTTTATCACGTTTCTAACGAAACAAGAAAAAACAAGCCGGTAAAACAGTTTTTCGAAGTACTTTTCGTCAAAAAGAAAAAAAAGGATGGCTTTGTCAGGGAAAGAAAAAGTATAAAAAACTGATAAAGAACCGAAAAAAAAGATCAAGATTGAAAATTTCACATAAAAAAAAAAAATGCTCTATATATCGACAAACACAATTTCATGCAGTGCGTTTAATCCCAATTCGATTTGGGTACACTTACAATTTCTTCTTGTCATTGGCAAAGATCGGCCTATATATTGACAAACAACAATTTTATACAGTGCATTCATTCTCATTCAGTCTGGGTATATTTACAATTTTTTTGGTGTCATTGGCAAAGAATGCCCTATATATACGAAATTCTCAACTCGGAAGAATATATTCTTACATTTAGAAAGGTAATACAGAAAAAAAAAGTATAGGTTTGTCTGTAAAACAGTGAAAATCAATTCATTTCCGGTAGAACCGGAAGTTCAAATTAAACGAGACATGGAAATTTCTTATGCCAATCATTTGGTTGTAAAGTCCTATGAATTTCAGATTTTTTCATTTAGCCGTTCCCGAGATCACCGCACGAGTTTGTCGAACAGGCCGACAAACAGACCGACATTTTTCTAAAAACCTGTTTTCGGATTCTAGAGGGTCGAAAACGTGAAGATTCGTTGAAATTAGCGAAAGTCACTTTTCGACCAAAACCAATACTTTTCTTATATCACCGTAGGTTATGAAAAGTAAAAAAAAAAAAAAAATAGCACGAAAATGACTGAACATTTGGCAGAGTAGGTACCTATACCAACCCCTTTTTAGATGAGTGCAGAAAATGGCACATATGCAGAATGTTTTAGAGAATATTATATATGTATATGCTGCTGGCTTTCTATGAGATATACTCCATTTGGTCCCTAGACAGAGGTATAGGTATACTTACACTGCAGCAGCTCTCGGCTGATCGTGAGTTATTTTTAGAAAATGCGAACTGTACACTCTTCTCGTTGAAAAGATTTCGGCGATAATTTTTTTTTTCTGTTTTTTTGGTACAAAAATTCATACTGCTTTACAAATCGGAAAAGTAGTTTTTGGTTGAACTACACGTATTGATTTTCCCGATCATTTCAAGGCAATTATTAAAAAAATCTTTCAAAAATATTTAATTCGTAATACGATCGATTGATTCATGAGATTGGATGCCGACATAGAATCGGAAGTAACTAATGACGGGATATACATGTATAGGGGATATTCCATGCTAAGTTATCCAGCCTGTGATTAAGTATTTTACAGTTTTTTCATATTTTATAATGCAATAGTAATTCTCATCTCAAAAACCACAAAAATAGCGTGTTTTTTTAAGTCGTTTTTGTTTCAAATTATTTGAACTATCTAAAAAAAAAAAACACAATTTTTGTGATTTTCAGGATCAAAAAAAGGTATAGTGGGATTTCAGTTTTTTTTAATTTTTTTAATTTTTTTTGGTTTCTTGTTTTTTTGAGGTATTTCAACATATCATATCAATATTCATATAACATATAACATATAACATAACATTTTCTTTATGTGCTTCATTTACAATATTGATTTATTTTTTTTTTTATTACATTTTTTTTTTTTTGTTATTATTTTCAAACAAACTTCAGTCAATATCATCTATATAACTTTGTTATGTATGTATGTACGTATGTATGTATGTATGCGAGTTTAAGCTTGCGTGACGTCGCGGAGTTGAAAGTTTTTTTTTTTTTTTTTTTTGAAATATTTTTTTTCTCTTTTTTTTTTTTTACTGTTTTTACTTTTTACTTTTACTTTTTTTTCTCTCGTCAATATATGTAAGCTTTTACATCGAGATACGTATACCTACATACCCAGAGCTATGAGGCATATTATAAGGACCACAAAGAACCGTTTCACGTGCTGATGAAAAAAAATTATTTTTTTTATTTTTTTATGTTTTTTTACATCAGTTTCGAACAGCGCGGAGGACTTGAAAATTATTCCACCTCCCACTTCCGCACCGCGACGGTAGAAAAGACACATGGGTTCCACCATTTAAATCTCTTTTCCTTTTATTTTTTTATTATTATTTTTTTTTTTTATCTCGTTCTTTTCCGCCTTTTTTCCACTGTTTTTTTTTTTTTTCTTTTTTCCAAACTCAATTTTTTCGCTTTCTACGAAACCGGACCTCACACGAGACCCACGGGATTCGGAAATTCGGGACGCGAATTGTACGGGATGGCAACGTAAGCGTTTGGTTGGGAATTGATAAGAGGTGAACCGCCTCGTTTATAGCATTTCGAAAATGTGAAACTTACCTCGTTTCTTTCATTTTTTGTTTTTCAGTCTAAATCTACTCTTCGTTTATTTTCACGGTACAAGAAAAAAAAAAAAAACGAAAAAAAAAAACTTGAAGCCTCAAATTAGACAGATTTTTTCAGACACATATTAGCTTTCCAAAAATCGTTGATCAAAATGTGGAAATGGGACTTTCCATGTGAAGTCACCCAGCCTGTGACCCTGTGACCCATATTTTAGTATATGAAAGTTCTCTCCTTAAAAACTACCAAAAAAGTGAAATTCTTTTCATATTTTGAAACGATATTATTTTTCAATCATTAAAGCTATCTCTAAAACGTCATTCTTCTAATTTTTGTAAATTCCTTGTCATAAACCTCATGTGAATTTTTTTTTTTTTTTAATGAAAAAAATTGGCATTTTTGAGATGGCCTAAATATAATTGAAAATAAAAAATTGTTTGAAAAACATGTTTTTTTGAAACTTTTTTTCAGTGGCTTTTGAGGCGAGGACCATCACATAATTAGATCTGAGCAAAATATAAAAAATTGGTCAGGATCACGTAGACCGAATGACTTGGCATTGAATGCCCCATATATAATTTTGTTTTTAATTTATTTAAGTTGCAATTATTTAACCGACTGAAACGAATACCAACATCTATATTATTTGTTTCAATTTATACACGATATTATATAAATCATGTACATACCTATATACATACCTATATGTGTATACATAATATTTATATATATATATATATATATACGGAATGAAACTTGAAACAAACTCTATACCCCAGCTAGTGAATGAATGAATGGTTGGGTATGGATCGATTTTACCCGGGGGCAAGAGAGGAGGCGCATGCTTTGCGAAATTGATATTGCATCGCGACTGGCTATACTTTTGTTTAAGGAAAAAGCTCGCCCAGGGTTTTCGTACCTACTTCGTAAAGAACGGCGCGTGCTGTGAGGGCCGCCGATGATTGATGGCGAAACTGTTATTATCAGGTAAGTCGATTGTTACCCCATTGCTACCCTCGGCGACACTTCGAAAGCTAAACCTTGTCGGAAAGTCGTTTATATATCTATATGTAGGTATATGATACCTGCATATACTGGGCAGAAAAATTTTTACCAAAACCTAGTGGGTATATACCTACGTACTACAATCAAAAGCTGCACTATGAGAAAAGAAGAGGAAGAAGAAGAAGAAGAAAAGAAGAAAATAGTACATTTCGATACTAGTGCGAAAGTGTTGGTTCTCGGATGAGTGTAAAGTTTTTCGCCCGAGCAAAGCGAGGGTGACAATCACACAAGTCGAGAATCAACTTTTGCACATGCATTGAACCTAGTTTTTCGATACGACGTGCGGAAAATCGAATTTTGCGCCCGGCGTGTCGAGGAAAAAATTTATGTACACCTACATTGTTGATTTTTTCTTTAATTTTCCGTTTTTCTTCTTTTCTTTTCAACCCCTGTGCAGGTATTTAATTTTTAATACAGCACCTATATACCGTTCGTGTAATTGATATGGATATTGGTTACCGAATTTCATTGTTCTCGCAATTTTACCATCCTGCATGCTCTTCGTTTTTCAGCATCAAAAATTCGCACCGTTTTAATTATTCTGCCATTGTATAGAAAATTTAGAATTCAGAAAAGAAACCTCAAGAAACCAAAACAAGAAGAAAAAAAAATTAGAAAAACCACGAGGGGGTGAGAGGAAACAAAAAGATAAAAAATGAATATGAAAATGAAAAAATTTACTCCATCATAACGGCTTCGATCGATGCCTATGTGGGTCGAGGTTCAATCTATCAGATCTGATAAAGTACTTACCCGACGAGATAATCGAGACGGAAATCGGCTGTAATGTTCGTCATAAAACAGCATAAGTACTTGTGTATGAATAACTACGTACCTCGGATTGTGTCAATTATAATCCACAATGTGAAAACTAGCACATGTAGTGTGCTTCTGATGATAATTACGGAGTCAGAAGTACCCACAACGTAGCGAGATACTCAACTATAGACTATCGATCACTTTATTCTTTTCAAAAGTAGAGACATTATAAGCATCACAAAAATGTCAATTTATCACATAAATTGGTGTAAAAAAATGTCTAAGGACTTGGAAAGCCTTTTTTCTCCTACCTCCAGCGAAAGTATGGTATGGCGTGCATGTAAACCGGGCGGATACTCGCTCTTTTACATCCTAGTGCTGTAAAGTGAGCGCTAGGGCAGAAAGTAGCACTTTACCGCACTAGAACGGAAAAAAAACTACTACTACTACTTTGCGCAAGGAGTATAAGCTTGAGTTCGTCGCTAGGTGTAACGCTCATTCGCAGAAGGAAATAAATATCGAGTAATTTTATCATTATTGTTTTTTCTCATTTTAACTCTCGAGGATCTTTTGGTATTGGCTATCTGAATTTTCTTCTTTCTATAGATATCAAAGAAGGTATGATAAATCCTTTCTCGGTGTTTAAAGTCATTTTATTATATTAATAAAAGTCGGGATGAAATATACACCCGCCTAACTACACCCCGATAACGTTGGATGTATTGGATTGACCTGGAATTGAAAATCCCTGGGTTTCCTATCGCAAATCTTAGCCTACGGCGATATAGGGCGGTAAAATCTTATTATCCTGACTCTCGCAGGAAATAGCGCTATCGGAAACTAAATGGTCCCGGGCGAATATCTATCCACCTACGGCGAACTACGCGTCTGATATGCGGTATCAACCAGCTAGTCTAGACTTCTAGACTTTCACACCATTTTTTACTTTTATAACTATAGTATATATCTACTTACGAGTTTCTCTTAACGGGCTTAACCATAGTTCTGATATTCTAAGTGATTTTAATCACTTTGTGAAAGAAATTCAGAATCAATCCCACTGCATTGCGGTTTTTGCCAATTTTATCACAACATTTTAAATATTGCAAAATTTTATTTCTAATACAAATTTAGTGGATGGATAAATCGCAGACACTTGACTGCAGTCTTTGTACGATGGTGAAATTTTACATCGGTGCATTGTGGGTAGGATTAAAAGTAAACGATTGGTCGTGGAAAGAAGGGCAAGTGCGTGAATATGATCAAGGCATCTGCCTGTAAATCGAAACTCGGAAAAGCAAATTTTCAAAACTAATCATCGTTCAAATTTTTTCAATTCCTCATGTGGCCAGAGGAATTAGACAAATAATCCACAAGTTGGCATCGAAACTATACTTTTTGTTAAAATATTCGAGATTTAGGACTCTCAGCTTATGGCCTAACATCTTGTTCAATGGTGTGCACAACCCCAACTCGATTCGTCGATTTATTATCGAGATATCCTTAAGCACAGTACGAAAAATAACTTTGGCGGAAAATCGAATTTGAAATTCGACATGATACTATTTTTACATGACTTGAAATTCTCCGAGTTTTCGCAAGTTCAACTGAATTTTTCAACTATAAGGTCGAATAATGACTTCAGTTAATTTCGACTAATCTCTTTGTACGTTCTTGGGATTCAAATATTGGGAAAAAAAAAAAAAAAAAAAATAGAATTGTTAAATAGATTTCTGTCCGTCCAACAAACTTGCCAAACGAATCTCAGAAACAAGTAGGTTTGATTTAACTAATACACGTAATTTAAGCTCCTCTGATTTTTCGTAAGTTCAACTGTGGTTAAACCTCTAAACTTTGAAAGTATGGAATCGAATTTATTCTTCTTTTATCAGACCCATGATTTTATCATTGCTAAAAGGCGGATATATCTTATCGTCAGTTAAATCCTTTAGCTGTACCACATCCCCGCATTGAGAGCATATAAACGAGTTATATTCTACCTCGCTGATAATCGTCTTGAGAATCTGGTTTCTTTGTTCAAAATATACCGAGCGCATTGTTTAATGTAAGACTCTCTGAGGTAGAGAGAACCAGTCCACCGAACTTAATGATTCCGCATTCTCTTCAGCCGTAATTTTAAATCGGATAATGGAATCTTTTAAACAGACGATAATAATAATAATAATAATAATAATTAAAGTCATTAAACCGAACGAAAAATTACTTAAATAAACGCCCATGTATGTACACATGTTGAGGTTATTAAGTCATCGTTAGTACGGAGCTTATCTAGCGAGGTGGAAAAATGAAAACCAATATTTACTCTGAAAACAGAAGTTCAATTAGTATATTTCATGGACAATTTAATCTTCTAAAATCTGACATTCGGACTGAAAAATTGTTGGTTTTTATTTAGCAAATGGATTTTAGTACATACCTATGCGAGAAACAGCTCCGTTTTTTGAGAGTCGAAAATAATTTTAAATGAAAAACCTTTTGAATTAAAACCAATAATTTTCCTTTCAAATTGTTAAACTAATTCCTACGATCTGATGCTCTCTATATGATCAAAATTTACCAAAATCAAAAATTCATACCTTTAATCATCCCGAGTCTCCGGAAGTTGGTTTTTCTCATTCAAGAAAGAAACCCTATTGATCGGGTGAACAAGATCAGTTCACGATAAAACTGACTGTAGAGTCCCTCTCTTTAAAATCTGTTCAAAAATAAAACAAAAGAAAAAAGTAAAATTCCATTCGAGAGAGTTCATCGTTCGATACTCAATTCCAAATCCGTAACGGAAGAGACTAAATAGTTTTCACTTGGTAAAGCTCACAATAAAATAGATCGAGGAAGAGAGAGAGTAATAAATTTTCCAACACCCTTCGAGCTCATGCTTATGTATGTCTTTACCACATCCCTGTAGATATACTCAGGTATATGTGTGGCTAATGTGAAGATGGTGCAAAAAAAGACAAAATAAAAACCAAAAATACTACCGACTACCTAATAGCTCCTAAACGGTGGTCGCTGAACGCCACTATATTCCATATGGTTACAGGTTAATGGTGTGTGTAGATGCTAGGTGTATCCCCGTATCAGCTGAGCGAATAACAGATCTATATAGTATATATATACATATAAATATATATATATATATATATATATATATATATATATATATATATATATATATATATATATATATATATATATATATATATATATATATATACATATATATATATACACATTTGTATATGTATGTATATACTAGGTAATAGGCCTATATGTTCGTGGCTGTCTGTAGGGACTTGAGCGAAAGGGCGTGCCAGGTAATTTCCTGTCCGATCGCCAGCGGCTACAAAGCGAGCTAGGGGATCACGTTTGAGTTACAGGATTCAGCAGGATTCGTATTAGGTACGTGTCAGGGAAAGAAATGATCAATTATTCAATCGGTAATGAAATTTTCTAATCATATTTGGTACTCGATCTTTATCAAATTTACGAAATTTTATAATTATAATATGCGAAATTCGTCCAGGGAGTAAAAAAGAAAAATCCAAATCACTTATTTTGAATGAGAAAAAGAGAGAGAGAGAGAAAGTACAAAAAATGTTTCGTTCTCCCTTTTTTTTATCATTTATTCATTTATTTTTATTTCTATCCAGAGAGAAGAGATTTTGAATGAAAAGAAATAAGTCTTCTCACTTTGGTGTAAGAATTATATTTTTCGTTTCGGACTCGGAAGTTTCTATTTCGTGAAATTTGTCGATCGATAATTTTTCTAGTTTTTCAATTTTGTTTCAATGAATTTTTTCCAATGGTTAATCCTTCCGGAATAATTCCTTAGATCGGGGTTAAAGGTTAAAGTTTTGGATATTTTAAGTTCGGAATGTTCTAAATTGCGAATTTATTTTGGATGATTTCAAATTTTCAGACACGTATTAAAACTCAGGAAATTAAATTTCGAAAAGATCGGGACTTTGAAAAATTCAGAACTTTAACACCGCTTTTATAAAACGAGTAAAATTAAGTTTTATCTTTCGACAAAAAATAAATAAAAAAATTTAAAAAAAATGTTCACTGATTGCAAGGGCAAGTCCAGTGGACCCGGGGGAGGTTTTCCTCACAACTCATACCTACGTGCCAAAATGTATATACTATATATTTTTTTGTTATCATCACGATGCATCGCTGATGGCATCGCGACGTACGTACATACGTATGAATGTATATACATACATACGTACCTACCAAGTACGTGCAGAACGAAAGGGGCATTCTGATATCTTCCGAAAGAACGTGTGAGATCAGAGAATTCCTTCGAATTTGAGGATAGATTTGGTGTACCTATCCTATACCTACCAACGTATATAGTCATAGTATGTATAATACGTAGTATACATATATACATAGATATAGAATACATAGAAATAGCATTGCGACAGATAGAAATGGAATGTTAGTATTCTTTGGAGCAGAAAATCTATGTGTGTAGGTATATATGTACACACAGATTGCTCAGAGCGTGTATCTTTCTTCATAGCAATAGCGTATATACGGTATATGGTATATATATATATATATATATATATATATATATATGGTACGTTCGCGCTGCAGGGATGCTTCGTCTCGAGGCGTGGAACTGAATGCTATAAAGATAGAATTTATCCCTGGGAAATATGTATCCTGCTGTGAAAAGCTTTGGTATATATTACGGAGGCATAGACGTCAACCAATTCACACCGCTAAGAAATTGGGTCGTTTCATAAATTCAGGAATCCGTTTCTTAAACCGCATTTAGATATTCAGATCTCGTGTACAGAGATAAGGATACGTTTTAACGTTTTACTTTCATTTTACGATCTTAAATTTTTTGCTGAATTAATTTGTTCTTGTTTTTTTTTTTTTGTTTTTTTTTGTTTTTTAATCCAAAAAACAAATTCATATATAAAATATCATTATTCTTCCTGTACCAGAAATAATTACATAGATTTTTAATTTTTTCGTCAGAATTTAACGAAGGGGGGAAATTTAAGTTCAAAAACGTGATTTTTCTGAAACTATTTTTTCAACATGCCGTGCGCAAAGTTCGATTTTCCGCCCGCTTCACGTGAGAAAGATGATTCTGGACTCGTTTGATATTCGTTACGATCGTTTCGCTAGGGCGAAAAACTTCACACTTGTCGGAAAATCAACACTTTCGCGCTTGTATCGAAATATGTACGATTTTTTTTTTTTTTTATTTAGGGCGTCAAATTTATAGGCAATAAAATGAATAATCGATTTTATAAAGATTCCGAAACGCTGCACATCATGTCACCTTAGAATTGTAGAATATTTTCTGTCACAGTTTAGCAGCGATTTAGAAAAAATCAAAAACGAAATTCAAAAATGGATTCCAAAGGATTACACACCTCGTTAGTTAAATCGGACTGTTTCATACTCACTCAGACTTTTGAAATGGCCATATAATATATCGAACGTACATACCTACTTATATTATCATAAATATTTATGAAACGATTTTAAAAACTAAACGTTTCTCATAGAACTATAAAAATTCTACTTTAGGAGTATAATATATAATTCTTTCGCAATTATACCGAGTGTTCATTTTATCCTGTTAAAATTTTTTTTATTTCTAAACGAAGAGATCTTCGAAAAAAACAAATAAATAAATCAAAAACTAATGTTTTTATATACAAAAATCGTTTCATTTTTCAATCTGAATAATAATATTACGTAATATAAAATATAAGTTTCTGTTTGAAAAAAATTAAATTGTTCTTTAAAAAAAAAAATGCCATCATCTTTACCTTTTAAAACAATACAGTTTTCGTTTGAAAAGTTTTTCTCTAAAACGTCTTGATTCTGAGGTAAGAATTCGTAACAGGATTAAATGAACACCCTGTATAAGTATATGGCTATAGATAAACTAACATTTTTATCTATTTTATTTAACTTTTATTTTTACACAGTTTTTTTGAATTCGAGTTTGAATTTGTTCGTATTCAACTACGTACGCTGCTAACTTCTCATACCATATCCTCCCATTCCATTTCATTCCATTCCATTCATTCATTCATTCATTACTTATGTACATACCTATTTATTTACATTTATATATATACACATAAGTATGTACATATGTATGTACGTATAAAATACCTTTCGACTTTAGTAAATTGGAAACGATTTCAATAGATAAAAGAACCGCATGATTGGATTCGTTCAGGTTCGTTTTAAAATCGTTACAAGATCATCACGTCAAACCCTTTTCTTACTATGCTTAACATAAGAAATGGACCTTTGATATATAGCTGATGCCGTAGTTTTTAGGCTTCGGGCAAATACCCAAACGCCCATTATTTTCGGTCCGATAAAGTTCCTTTCATATTTACCACAATTAAGTACCGAGAGACTGACAGACTCTAACTATTCAGTAGTTAGTTTTGGCTGTCCGCTGTCACAACGCGATGGTCAGTTTGTCCAATTTTAGAGCCTTTAGGCAGTTGAATAAACGGACAGATATGACAAGTTGGAAAGACAGCGATTGTGTCCAGGGTTAATGTACCCGATATAATTACTTACGATTTTTTGATAATTATAATACTCACTAAAATTTTAGACTCGTAGCGGAGTTGAGTAATAGACAAATTTTTAGTGTAATGAAAAATTTCTGTAAAAAAATTACTTTAGATTATTCAAATCTACGTACGCCCCCATTTTTTCTTTACTTGTAGGGGTATAAATCTTGTAATTATACGATTTACTCTTGTGCAACGGACGGTTAAAAATAACAGCAATTCGTTAGGGCCTAACCTTACTTTCTATTTCTTTGTTTCGTGGTACCTTTTCGCATTTGTAATCTCAATTGTGCAGTAGAGAAGAA
The DNA here is from genome assembly GCA_963924015.1 of Macrophya annulata. Classification (NCBI taxonomy): domain Eukaryota; kingdom Metazoa; phylum Arthropoda; class Insecta; order Hymenoptera; family Tenthredinidae; genus Macrophya; species Macrophya annulata. The sequence goes on from OZ001259.1 coordinate 21,926,689, forward strand.
AAAAGGAAACGAAAATATAAAAAATAAACAGACAGAGAGAGAGAGAGAATGGAAAGTTACGTTTTTTTAAAGATGGGACAGGAGGGCTGTCGTTATTTTATTGTTTCAGAAAAAAAAATAAATAAAAGATAACTGGAAAAGAGGCAAACCCTTTTTTTCTGAAAAAGCTCGAAGATTCAATTATTTCTGAATTTTTAAAAGTTCTAAATGGTCGAAATTGGGAATTTATTTCAAGACCATTTTGAATTTTGGAGAAACGTCAGAGTTCGGGATATTAAAATAGGGAAAGATCGAAATGCGGAGAGTTACAAACTCGGAAAGTCCAAGAATCCGAAGATTTTATCGATTCTGAAATTTTTAACCTCCGATATTTTTCAATTTGAAATTTTTTTGAACGACTATGCAAACTTTCGTTTCCTAAAGATTTTGAAACGTTAATCTGGAATTTTTACCATTCTGAAACTTTGAAGATTCAGAACTTGACCCCAAAATTTTTATTTTTGTAATATTGAAGACTCTGACAGAAAAAAAAAAAATTCTAAAACTATAGAATCGAATAAAATTATTTAACGTAGCGATCATTGTCAAATTTGTGGGATAAACCTTCGTAGAAGAACAAAAAAAAACTTACGTTTTTGATATCGACGTGAGTTATCAAAATGAATTCCGATATATACCTATCTATAGCTCTATGAAATGTTATCCTCAATTCAAGACCCTGACCTTTGACAAACGGGTTTGAAATCGATTGAGAGAAATTTCTCTCGTTGATAGCTGATAGCTTTTAGGGTGATAGAGTTACTTGGTGTCATGAATAAAACGTACCTACGCCCAAGCTTTTCCGGGGTGATAAATTGAAAATCCCACGTTTGACGGTCCCTGTATATATATATACGCATATATATATATATATATATATATATATATATATATATATATATATATATATATATATATATATATATATATATATATATATATATATACATATACTAATGCCTATGTGGTTATTTAACTGGTTTATTCATTTTCGGTCAATGTTTTATATATACATATATATAAATTTTTTTTTAGTTTTATTTTCTACCAATGTTTTTTTCAACTTCCTGCAATGAAAATTGAAAATTTTCATAAAAAAGGGAAGTTATTGGTTTCGGTTCGATTTTCGAAAATCGAGTTTTCATCAGATCTCGCCGTTTTGGGGTCCTAGGAAGCTATTCTTACTATTTTTGGATGGACGTCCATATGTGTGTGTCTACGTGTGTGTGTACACAAATTTTTGTCGTGCGATATCTTTAGAACAAATCGGCCGATTGGAATGGTTCTTATGGCGATCGAAAGGGTTCATCAAGACTTAGATCTGATTAGATTTTGGAATCGATCGGTCGAGTAGTTTCAAAGTTATTCGAAGAATAGAAATTGAAGAAAAAAAGATTTGTATACGGAAAACTAATTATACTTATAACCTTCTTTAATTTATTATAAACTCAATAGTGTCAATTAATTGTAACGTATTTAACACAACGGGAAGTTTTCGGATTGGCCCACAGGTCAATCGGTTTCCTAATTTTTTTTTTCTTTTTTTTTGAATTCTTATTTTTTACATCGTTCTTTGTTCCAGGATTTGATTTTGTATCGATTTTACTTACAACACCCTATTCGTCTCTTTGTTAGATGATATGTATACCTTTCAAACCCGCAGGGTTTGGGGCTAAATATAATATCGAACGAGGCCTGCTTACAGACCTGTTATTATATTAACGATATTATAAATTAATAATTAGGTATCGCTGGCTAAATTGATTTTATTTTCCATAAGGTACTCGGTTTTGTTATAGCTATAGGTGAAACCGGTGGGATCAATGGCGATTTAATTTGCGATTGCAGTGGGTGCAGAGCTTAAATTAAGGTTAATCGCCCTGGCTTAAATGTATGGCGAAAATTTTCTCGAGTGTATATAAGGTACATACATACCTATACATATATAATAATCAATTAACATCCTTTGGTATTATATGAGATATAAAAATATTCTTAATTACACATTCTGCAGCATTTTTCGGATATGGATATACAGGGTGTCACAAAAATTCATGCACTTGCTACATACCAGCGGATTCCTTGCAAAAAATTGAGAAGAAAATTACCTATGCAAAAAAGTACGCGAGAATTTAGTTTTCTTGTAAAATTAACTTATCGACGAACTAATGAACGTTCGGATTTAGAAAAGAGTGGCTAAAATCCGCATTTCCGTCCATCTCACTACCGATAACAAGACAATAATGTTTCTTACCGACTAAGGACAGTGATGCGGATTGCCGCCAGTCTTTTCTAAAGCCGAACGGTGATTGGTTCGTTAATAAATTAATTTTACGAGAAAACTAAGTACTTGCGGACTTTTTTGCATAGGTAAACTATACTATACTAATTTTTTGTAAGTAATCCGCTGGTATATAATATAGCTTAGTGTGATTATTTCGCGACACCCCTGTAGGTATAACAATAAGAATAAATTAGACAGAAGAATTACTTTTTATTTATAAATTATAAGCACTTTGAATATTTTCATTAGTTCAAGACTTGTTTGTTTCTTCGCATATATATTTTATATACATATATATATATATATATATAATTGGACGTTGAATATAGAAATTGGTATAAGGATAATGAAACAATTAATTATTTTCTATAATAAATAACGAGAGATAACTTTGAAATTTTTTCTCTTTTTTCTTCTTCTTCTTTTTTTTTTTTTTTTTTGATACGTTGTAATAACCAAGGTAAGTGCCATCATGCGCAAGTCGAAATATATTTATCGGCAATTCTGGTAACTCTTAGGTTAACAAAGGGAAGAAAATAACCGAGTTTTACGGGAGTTAGACTTTCGTTGTTCTTTTTTTTTTCTTTCTTTCTTTGGTAAACAATTTGCGAATCAAAGCCAATTAAAAGTTACTAAAAAGATACGCAAAAGATTCTAACATACTTGTAGGTATATGTATGTACATAGGTATAAAATACCTTGTAGGTATAAAAAGTTGCAAGACGTAAAATACTTGAGAAAAAAAAAAACAGAAAAATTATAAACAAAAGAAAAATATTATAAATTATACAGGGTGCCTCATTTGAAAAAAAAATATGATTAATTGTATCGAAAACTGATCATTATATTGAAAAATACTTCGAACAGAATTTGTTTTTTTCTATGGAAGAGGAGGACATCAGATGATTATATCAATTTTTTGGGTCCTGGATCTTTGCTGGGCCGATTCGAAGCCCATCTTTAATTTTTTTAACAGAACTAAATATTTTTTATCACAGATTTGTATTCTAGGAGTAAAAATACGTAACTTTTTGTGGAAAACATTTTTTTTTGTGATATACACAATTTTTTTATTACATTCAGTTAAATAATTACAAAACATTTTACCTCTAAATTATCAAGTTTCGAGAGAAATTTCTAGATACAAAAAAAAAAAAATGCGAAATTTTGGAAAATAATTGCAAAATCTTGGGTCAAAAAAATGAGCAAGAAAAACGACAAAGATCTATCTCGTTTAAATTGAATTCGATAAAAAGAAAAAAAAAAAAGGAAAAGAATATAATCCGAAAGTGTAGATAAAAAATTTACGGTCTCAAAATTGAAACCAAAAATAATTAGAATTATTAATTCAAAGACTTTAGAGTTAACTTAGAAAAGAGAATCAAAAAAAAAAAAAAAAAACGAAAACGAAAACGAAAAAAGAATAAAAATAATACATACCTATATATAGTATGAATATATGTGACCATATAAAATAGGGGATGATATAGACGGTGGGGTAGCGTAGCACAACGTGACGTGGGCGTAAGAGGACGCAAATATGTAGGTACATACATACATACATACCGAAAGAGTAAGCTGGACGCAAGCATCGTATATATATCAACGAGTAAAAGAAGGAGATCGGAGCCAAATTCTAGTGTCGCAAAGGTTTGGTTTGGTTTGGTTTTCGGAGGGGAAAAACCCATTCCTGGCATATGACAGCCATAAAGTATCTTTTGGCAACAAACTCTCAAATCTGAAACTAATACCTTTACTTCTCGATCCACGCCCTTCTTCACCACATCTACACTAACACACACACACACGAACACACGTACATAACTTTCTTTACATAGTATATATACATGTATATATATATATATATATATATATATATATATATATATATATATATATATATATATATATATATATATATATAGTGCGTGTGTGCAGGGGGTGGAAATAGGGGTAAAACCACTTTCCCCTTATATGCCTCCTCGCACCCCCCTTACACCCCTGCACCCTTTTACCCCATGTATAGGATTCCAGTTCGCTGGCTCGCTTGGCAATAAGACAGTGGTGCCGCCTGGCTCTAAGTGTTATGAGAGCTCTCTCGATCGCACTTGTGTCTACACCTACGTACTACAGGCCCATTACCACCGTCTCCAACCCTTCTTCTCCTCGTCCTGGGGTCCTCCTCATCCCCAGTGATGGCAGGGGGCAGGGGGATGGTTCTCTGAGTTTACGAAAGCCAAGGGATTCTCGCAGATGGCGTTTCGCGAGCTTTTTGTTAAACTCTTCCCACCAACCCCCCCTCTGTCACCCTCCACCCCTGTGGACCAGAATGGAGACAATCTTGAGTTTTTGTGTTTGATGGTGGGAAATAGCGGGATGTAGATATTACAGATGAAAATTTTGTCGGACTAAATTTTTCATCCCTCTAATGTGACGTATATACATATATTATTTTATACATATGTATATACATATATTTTTTTTAACGATTATATGTGACAAGAAGGAAATTGACGTTTTGGTTCTTTTTTTTTTTTCTTTTCTTTCTATGTATAGTATAATATCAGAAAACTTAAAACGTTGGTTTTCTTACACGAATCAAAAAAAACTCTACTTTGAATCTGAGGATTGTTTATGTTAACTCTGAAAGTCTTTGTTTTTTTTTTTTTTTTTCTCTTTTTTGGAAATCTTTGATTTTTTACTTATCTATGTTAAATATTTTTGAAAATCAATTTAGAAGAAGTTTTTCGAATCAAATTATATCAGACCTGTAGTTCGATATACGAGAGTTGAAAATTGCCGGTAGCGATTAAGGGAATTGAAATTTACACAATTATATATAATTTTGCATGAAAATTGGTGATCTAAGATTTTTAAGACCCGATAATTTCGAATTCGAATATAAGAAAAAATCATCAAATTCACATATCGATGGATATATACTAGAATCCCTAAGTAGCAATTTTTCTCGCACCTAGCTCAGTCTACTTTCTACAATTTTGATCCACCGTTTTGAAATTTCGTTTTTTTGTTTCTTTTTTACTTCGAATTAAAAATAATCAAGTCCAAAAAATCGTCAAGTACCAATTTCACCACAAATCAGTCGACTCTTAATTATTCTTGTCTGGCATAATGAGTCGATGATTTTTAATTTTTATATTCAGACTTTAGATCTGCAATAATGAACCCAAAAAGAGTTAAAAAAATTTCAACAAACATTCAAATTTAACAAAATTCATGTTTCCGCATTTCTTTTAAGTCTCTAAAAATACATAGGACAAAATTTTTTTTAATCTTTCTTTAATTTTTTTCAATTTTTGATTTTTTTGAAAAAAAAATTTTTCTTCCTCTCTCAATTTTTAACCGTCAGTGTAGCCTGAACTTACTTATGATACTCGCAGTATATAGCCTGGTAGTTTTTTCTCATACTACAATATAACAAAAAAAAAAGGGGGAAGGGGGAGCCCATTTTGCCCCATCCTCCCCCGTAAATATAAAAGCGTGGTGTTTAATTGTTAGTTTTATTTATACCATTATTACATAGAATTATTATTCAAAAAAAAAAAAAAAAAAAATTTAATTTTCTATGATTTCTTATGATTTAAATATGTTTTTGTTACAGGGATCCCGCGAACAATTTCGGATAGGCGAGGAGGTTGGTTAATATTTGATTTGCATTAGGATTAGAGCGTAGTTTTTCATCCAACAAAACCCTCTACTATACATTTATATTTATTATATTATTATTATTATAATTAATATTATTATTATTAATTATTACTAATCATTATTACTATTAATACTATTATTATTATTTATTATTTTATTATTGTTATTATTTTCATTATTATCTTTTGTTGTTGTTGCTGTTACTATTATTATTAATATTATTATTATTAATCGTTATGTTTCTATATTCTATATACACTAATATCGTTTTCGAGTATGACGCAATTACTATATAACACCACCTTAATCACCGCTTGACCCTATTATATATATATATATATATATATATATATATATATATATATATATATATATATATATATATATATATATATATATATATATATATATATATATATATATATATATATATATATATATGTGTGTGTGTGTATACACATATATACTAACCCCTATAGATTAACGCATATATAGCTGTTGTTACTATGATCCCAAGCTTAGATCTTCAAGTGATTGATATATACTTATATATGTATAAACCGACTATTTTTTTAAATTTTCTTTATTTTTCTCTTCTCAAAAGGCTATTTCAAAAACTTGTTCTTTATGATTAAATAACAAGACTCGGAAAATCTGTGTTTCTAATTTTAATATTTGGAGCTTTCTTTTCGCGATTCTCTATTTCTTGTTTTAAATAAGGTGATGAAATTTTTTTGTTATATACTTTAATTTTCAAATTTTAAATATCTCAAAAACTAATGCTATTTAGAAATATATTCTGCGTAGTTGTTTTAGTTGAAAATTCAATGTTTTACAAGAAAAAGGTATCTTCGTGGTCTTTTTTGATAAATCTTATATAAAGCCGTTTCCAAATCATGGTTATTGGTTAATAATCGTAATTTACCATGAATAACTTGGAAACTGTTAGATTCATCGAAAAAGATCAAGATATATATATATATATATATTTTTTTTTTTAGAACGTTTAATTTTGAACAAAAGAATTATTATTTGTGAGATAAGAAAATTGCTTTAAATATTCAAAATTAAAAGCTCAGATTTTTCGAGGCTAATACTGTTATTCTATCATGAAGAACAAGTTTTTGAAAGGGTCTTTTCAAGAAGAAATAAACAAATACTCGGCTTATTTGACAAACCCTAATATATATATATATATATATATATATATATATATATATATATATATATATATATATATATATATATATATATATATATATATATATATATATATATATATATATATATATATATATATATATATATATATATATATATATATATATACCAATAGGTATATACCTGGTGTCCTACCAAAAATTCAAAAAAAAAAAAAAAAACGTTTGAACTTGTTGATTGAAAAAATTTAATAGTGTCTGAATAACATTTTGTTTTTCATATATTATATATTATATGTATTTTTTTTTTTTTTTTGGTATATCAAATTCAAGCACTTTGTACTGTACATATGAGTATATAAATATACATATATAGGGGTATATATAGGGGTAGAAAATTCTCTTTGATATATAATTAAATCGTCAGGGACACCTGGTGTATAACAATAAATATATATATATATAATATTTATATCTCTATATATATCTATATAGTTGATCGATGTTTAGTTGTGTGGATTTTAAATGTATCTATTTTACGGAATATGATATACGTAAATTATCAGGTATACAGCTATACTCATATATATATACCGTGAGCGTCAGGTGAACCGGGTCAGAGAAACGACGATGGCACTAGCTTTCTTGAAATTTATAAGGGGAACTAACTCCCATCCCGAAAATATCCCTAGGCCTTCCAAAGCGTAGACGCGGATCGCCATTAAATATGTTAGACAACTGTCGAAATCTTTTTCAAGGTTATGTTTCACAGGTTACAAAGATTTGCAGTAAAATTTTTAGAATTTCCAGACATGTATTTACAATAACTAACTATTAACCAAAACGCTGTAGTTCGCTGATCTATTTTTACAAATTGTTTGATAAATTTTTTAAACATTCATCACGTATTTTCATTATTTCGTGTACAACTCCACATTGTTATAACCCTAAAAACACTTCTGATATCTGTCTCCGCCGACCATGGAGTAAACATATGATATCGCAACTGAACTAGGGATATTCTTGGTGTATTGGCTCTCCCTTTGAATTTCAAGAAGGCTAACGCCATCGTCGTTTCACTACCCGGTTCACCTGACGCTCACAGTATACATATACATTCAAGTATGGTAATTTTGTCAATTTATTTCAAAGAAAAATCTGTACCCGTACGGTGGGCCTATCATCCAATAAATTTGGGACATGTTTTCTATATACCTGGAAAAAGTTAACTATAACTTTAGTTTTTTTGAATTTTTTTTTTTTTATCGACCTGTCTAGCTGTGGGTACCTACTTCTCATGAATTTTCAAATATTTCTAAAATCCGTTCGAATAAAAATCATTTCTCATTCTTGTTAACAAGTATTATGTGTTGAAAATAAAATATGATGAGATACGTTTTTTGTTTTGTGTCAAAGATTCTCAGATTTCTGATAAAAATATTAAAAAATATATTTCGATAATCGAAGAAACTACATACGAAAAACGAATTTGAAAAAAAAAAAAAATAAATAAAAGAAAATAAAAAAAATGGGTTTTCGGACGCATTTTCGAAATTTACTAAAATTTATTAGGATCCCACAGCTGGGCGGTACGATAAAAAAAAAAAATTATAGTATAAGCTTCTTTTCCACGATATGGAAACACGTCCCAAAGTTATAAGACGATTGGTGACCATGTGAGTATAAAATCTATACGTACTTTATTCATCTTAAAAAAACCAGAACCCAAAACCGAACCAAAAATAATTTTCCTTCATATGTTTCTCTGTTTGCTGTTCTGTTTTACTCATGAATGTTCAATGAAATAGGGATGAAAATTCGCAGTATAAAATGACTCTCTGCAGTGTAAGTCTTTCAGGAATATTGATCATACTTTTTCTACATTAATCCCTTGTTTTGTCGTATCGAAATTTCAATAAGAAAATTTTTAATATCGGATTAAAAAGAGAGGAAATTAAAATCGACTTTTTTTATAGGGGGTGGGAATATACAGATGCAAGAAATTTGAAAATTTTAAGCATAGTCTTTCCAGTAACCAACTTTTTTATTTCTTTCATTTTGAAACTGTACATCTCGTTTTCTTCCATTCTGGAAATTTGGAAATTTTCTACCTCACCGTAGAATTTTGATATTATTAAATATTTATCATATACTTATAGTATAGTAATTGTATATTCCATGGGAAATGAAAAATTTCGTGAATGAAATTTTGTTCCAAAAAAAAAACAAAAAAAAACAAACAGATCTGTAACATTTTCATGGAATACTTACTAATTTCAGATTTTCCAGATCAATTTTGTGAAAAGAAAAAAAATTAACCCCAAAATGCCAAAAATCGCGTGTCTATAGGACTTCGGTTAAATTTCTTTTTGTATTCATTTGGAGAGATTTTTAACCATCGAGGAGCATCGAAATTTGAATATTACCACTTCGCAGACTGAACCTTAACGTATATGCATATATTATACATATATAGAAAATATCTTTGTATGTATACATATATGTATGTAATATGTACCTAGTACAGATATAGACAAGTATAACGTCGAGAGTAGAGCCAGAGACACGTCGCTCTTTGCCACACGAGTGCTACCAGACATTCCCTCCAAGGAATGCAGTTATAGAGGCAAGTGTCTGATGCTTCACTGGTATACCTAGGTGTATCGTTCTCGGGTCGTGCATTCTCCCATGTCAGCTATTTTCTCATTTCCCTGACGCATCGGGTACTGGTGTACCTACCTACTAGCATTACGTAGACGCTAGGTACTCGCCTTTGCTTGTACACTTTAATAACGGAAAAACACAACCCTGTACACAGACACAGGACAGACATACCCCTAGGCTGAGCTTTTCCCATGAGATTACGGAAAATACGACAAACTATTATTCACATGATAGGGATACGGCTGTGTCGAGTTTGGTTGGAAAGGCGAGGTTTCTACTGGAACGGAGATATTGCTACTGTGTGGTTTTCAAACACCCAAAATCCTTCCATGAACCATGGCCAATTTAAACAAGGACCAAGGAGGTACGGAGGACAACAGATTCCGGTTTGCCTGTTGCATATTAAATATCATTAAATTACATCCATTGCTTTGCGGATTAAACAACGCTTTACCTTAATCCCACGACGGTTTTACGCGAACGACGAAAGACGTACACGTCTGGACAAACCGCCGAGGATTAACCCTCACCGTCCCTACTCCTTACCCTTACGTACTCGAGTATATTTAACGAAAATTTGTGAAATACTATTCTGTTAGTATAAAACAAACTCGAAAATTTTACACAGATGGATAAAATATGAGGTGAAAATTTCATTGGAAATATTCAAAACTTTAATAAAAGAAAATCGATTTCGGGTATAGATTACTTAGAAACCAAATAATCATTTGATACATTTTTTACCGTCAAAAATGGATCTTCAATGATTTTTTTTTTCTTTAACGATCCTAATCCTCCAAATTCTACCTTTCAATTTCAAGTGAGAATCTAATCAGTTAAATTTTAATCAATCTGGACGTTGGGTTTTCGTTCCGAATAAGAAACAGGGGTGGGAAAATGGAAACTCTCTCTCTCTCTCTCTCTCTTTCTGCGGGAGAGATATAACCATAAATACATACGCGGATGGGTATGTATGTACATACATGTAGGTATATGTACGTACTTGGTGAACAGAATTTCACGTGACCCACCTGCGTCTTCTGCACAGCTTCCTTACTTCAATTCTATACTATATAGAGATTCGTGCAACTTTACCGATGAAAACTGCATTACCAAGTTCCAAATGGTACCTGGACTCGTTCCTTTTCCATTCCCTCCAGCATCCCTTGCCTCAACTATCCCATGGACACACAGATGTATTAGCAAATCCATGTATATGTCCATGCAACTCCGAGCTGGGTAATAGCCCACGTACCAGCGTAGTCCCGGGTTGCTCTGAGCTGGTACTGGTACTGGTACTGGTACTGGTTTTGGCGTTGGCTGTGCTGTAGACCGGAGGCCACGACGTGCTTCCAACAAATCATCTGAAAGGAAACAAGCCCGGTCCTACTCTCTCTCGCTTTACACCCCTGGACCCCTTTCCATATTCCCTATTCCCTCTTCCCTGTACCTCGATTTGATTTATACACCGTCCTTGATTACAATTGATTTTAGCTACGGTATATAGGTTCGCAACTGGGTATGTACCATTGCTGTGCACACTCTTACCCCTTTTAAGCTTACAAGTACCAAATAAAATCGCAAAACACGTAACAACGATTTACGGTTCGATGATCATGCATAGATCATTTCGAATTTGCTTCATTTAGGTCTTTTATTAATTTACGGTCATTCAATAAACGATATTGGGCTTTGTCATTGAGCATCGGGTATCAGATGATGAAGAAAACTGCACTTTTGTAACCTTAGTCAAAAAAGATATATATACCGATTTAATTTCTAACACGTTTTTAAACAAATGTTGTTTAAATTTACTGAATTATATCATCAAAGATCTAAAATTTGGAAAATTCGAAATTACGATGATCTTTGTCAATATTTTGATTCGATTTTTTGACCGTGTAACTCGCAAGCATCTCTTCGAATGAAATTACCCGCCTTAAACAGTCCCAGAATATCATCCGAGATGAGACCAAAACATTTCTGAGTAATGATTTTCGGCAGGTGTAGGGTTAGTGTAGAATTCTGTGTTTCAGTAACATTTCGGTAAGTTTGAAATCAACCCTTAATTTTCTCTCACGTACGAATATTCGTACAGAATAGTTGTATTCCGGCTGAAGTTGGTTCCACCGTCGCTCCATTTTGCGTTGCGACGCGTCGCGATGCCCAGATTTCATTTGCGATAGGATTTTGTTCGTCTGTAAGGGTAGGTAGGTATAAGGGTAGTAGGCGGTCGACGCGATCATGGGATTTCAACAAAATGTTCAACCAGGTTGAGCCCGATTTTCGCACGAAAGTCCACCTGCAACCACCGCTCACCCCTGGACCAAATCCGGGACCAACGGATTACGCCAAGGGTATAGGGTGGGTATATGAGGTATAAGAAAATTTAACCGAGGAAAATCCGAAATCCAATGTATATATGGCTGCAGCTGTGGCGAAACGCCTGGGCATCGTTCATCTATTTTTATTTCTGCTTTATCCCTTCTCACATAAAAGGCAACTATATAGGATAATGGAATAATAAAAATTTGCAAAAATTTAACCACCTATTTTTTCCTCGTGGCTGGCAATGAGAGAAGCTTTTTATATTCTTAGGAGTGCCTCGTACCTACATTTGTAATCTCGAAAAACGTCGAATTGAGGATAAAATTCCTGTGACCACCTAGAAACCACCTTTTTCAACTCTAAGAAAAGCTTGCAAGTATTTTTCACAACGCGCCGATGTATATGAGCTTCTATTTTTTGTGAGCAATATTCCGGTCGAAATGCTGAACCAATTTAGATAAAATTTAAACAGGATACTGTTTCTGTCACGAAGATTTTCCAATAAGCTTATGGTGAGCTTAATTCTACTTCCGGTTTTAAGATGGCAGTTGCTAATTTCGTTATTTATGGTATACAATCGTTAGATGAAAAATTGAGTGAAAAAATACTGTAGGGTGATGGTTGATACCAAAAAGGAAAGCTTCTTGGCTGAATCCAACTAGTTGAAATATGGTCGAAATTTTAGTAATTTTTTTTTCTTTTCCGGAATTAAAAGTTCTTTGAATTTCGATTCGATGATTAAATGTTCGGTGGTCTTTTGACGTTTTAAAAAAATTGAAAATCCAATATTTTGACATTCTATTTTATGGTCTAAACAAAGTCAAAAAAATCATGACGAGTGTGTTAAAAAATCGTATGAAGATAAATAATCGAAATTTTTGTTGGTATTTGCGAATCACGTTGACGAAACTACATATATAAGGGTATGTAATCAAAAGCTGAAAAAAAAGACATTCAGTTTTTGAGAGAAATCGAATAAAAATTTGAAAGGCTTTTGTTTGGTATAAAAATTAAGAGGGACAGGGTTTGTGGTTGACGATTTAAAAAGGCTATTTTCACTGCTACCCTTCGAACCTAAACCCCCAAAACCCCGAGTAAAACAACATGGGAGACAAAGGTAAATCAGGAATGAAAAACAAAAAAAAAAAATAAAAACCCCAACACACAGTATGAGAAAGTAATTAGCGAATGCCTTTGGCCATGAATGAAATCTAGTATAAGGGTTTAATTATATTACGATCGATCAGTTATCGTCCATTTTAAAACTGACCTCAATCAGTAGGTAAAAAAGAGCGTAATTTTTATGATCGAAATAGCCATCTGAAATTTTTTTATTTCTTTATCGCGAATATATACGGGGAACACGCACGGTTTTTATTATCATTTTTTTTTTCATTCTCTCTTTCTCTTTTACTTTAGCTCTCTCGCTCTCTAACTCAGTAAGTGTTTTCTCCGGGGTGAATGATTGGCGGGTGAATGCCAAAGTGGCATTTCCATCACAATGCGTCCAATATAGTGGCCAGGGTAGCCTCATGCTTTGGCATAGCCTGGCATGTTCGCTTCGCTAAAACCTATACCTTGTGGCAACACATTCTCGCACCTATCCAACCTCGTGCGTTCAGAAGCCTCTAAATAGCTTTCCATTGTGCTAAAGGGCAGTCGGCCCAATCCATCCCCTCGATATAGATCCCAGCTAGTTCAGCTCTTTTTCCTCAAAACCTTTGATTTTATTCTTAGGTATATCCTCAGACTGATCCACGCTCAGTCGTTAGATCTCCAAGAAAAAATTTTCCTTTCACCGATTTTCTTTTTTTTTTTTTTTCTTTTTCTTTTTGGTTTATATCTCGTTTCCTTTTATTTTCTCGTTCTCATTTTTCTCTGACAATATTGGACCATTTTTTTCCCCATATTTCGTAGATCAGGAATAGTTTTTCAAAATAATTTTTTTAAATCAAATCACTCAACTCATCGATATACGTAAATTCAAATTATTTCGGTTTCTATTTCGAAACTGATTTCCTTTTGTTTTTCGAATCGAATTGAATTAAATCGAGATGGATCTTTGTCGTTTTTTCTCTCATGGGACATGAACTATACAAATTTTTAGAAACGTTGTGAAAATTTTTGGAATCTGATGGAATATTTTTTTACTTTTTAGATCTTTAAAATTATTTTTAAAACCCACTGCGTAAGATATTTGCAAAATCTTTTGGAATCTACTCGAGATCTTGAAAATAAATCTTCAAATTGAGAGAAATAATTCTAGACACAGATTACGTTGCAAATAAAAAATTTTCAAACCTACACATAAAAGTTTTTGAAAAATCCATTTGCATTAGGATGTCGAAAAAAAAAATAAGAAATTGAAATCTTATTGTCTCTACTCATATCAACTCTCTCTAACCGTTATAGTGTTTGTCTAAAAACAAATCCTTCCTTTCACAAGATGAGCTTTTTTATATATTTGTTATCTTTTTGAGGCTCACGGTTTTCCTGACATCCGATATTTTCGAAATTCATTTAAAAGGGATTTTTTGAGTCAGCCATTTCAGATCTGACATCGAAATTCCGAAATTCAAAATTGGAGTATCGAGATTGTAGAAAAGTCGCCAGTTATTTTGTATTAAAATTCATAATCGAAAGTTTTTTGAGCCATTGATTTCAAATATAAATTACAAAATGTCGATTTTCAGTTTTTTTCTTTTGAATTCAACATACACACGTATACATATATAATATGTAAGTAAGTTTCTCAGCGTTTGTTCGTGACAAGAAAGATGCAGTAGTTGGATTTAATTGCCCCGGATGCAAAGTCACAAGTGCTTAGCCTCGGACGTCTGGGGTGAGTGAAAAGTCGGGCTAGAGTCAGGTAGGTAGGTAGGTTGGTAGGTAGGTTGGTTATAAGTATATGTATATGTGTAGGGCAGAGGTATAACTGTGATCGTAGTTTAGTCGTCCGAGTTTGCAGGTTATTAAAAAAGTGTTTGAAGACAATAGTGCAGTGGGGAACATCAACGGGGGGGGGGGGGGGGGGGGTTGGAAAGTCTAGGTAAAGGCGAAAGGAATGGAAAAAATAAAAATAAAATAAAAAAAATCATGAAACCAGTTGACGATAAAAAAAAAAGAAATTTTTGTCGTGCAATATATTTTAAACCATTAACCATTCGATTTTGATGAAACTTAGGGCAATCGAAAGGGCTTTGCAAGATTTGGATCTGATTAAGTTTTCAGAGTAATCGCACGAACATTTTAGGAGTTATGCGCTAAAAACATGAAAAAAAAAAAAAATATTTTTGAAGTCTTATTCTTTAAATAACTTTGAAACTACTCGAACGATCGATTCCGAAAATTTAATCAGATCTAAGTCTTGATAAACCCTTTTGATCGTCGTAAGAATCATTCCAATCGGTCGATTCGTTATCTTAAGATATCGTACGACAAAAATTTGTTTATAGACACACACACACACACATATGGATGTCTATCAAAAAATAGTCAGAATAGCTTTTTTGGACCCGAAAACGTTGAGATCTGATGAAAACTGGATTTTCGAAAATCGGACCGAAATCAATAAGTTGCCGTTTATTTGAAAAAATTTCAACAATTTTCAAAGCGGAAAGTTGAAAAAAAAAAAAAAAAATAACACCAAAGAACAAAAACAAAAAAGAACACAGGATAAAGAAAGAAAGGGACAAGTAAGAGATGCAGGGGGGAACTAGAAAAAAATAAAAATAAAAAAAATAAGGAAAAAAAAGTGAGGATGAAGAAACGAAATGGGGAAAACAGGGGAGGGCATAGCGAGAGTACAAGAAAGGGAGCAAGAAAGACAAACCCTTGTAGGCAGATAGCGGAAAATGAAAAGCAGTAAGTAATTATTGTAGAAAGAGATGGAGAGAGACAGAGAGAGAAAGAGAGAGAGAGAGAAAAAGTGAGTGAGTGAGAATGAGAGTGAGAGGAAACTTTGAGCAAAGGGAAATAAGAAAAAAAAAAAAAGAAAAGGGCACAAAAAGAGTAAAAAAGAACAAGAGTAGATTTTGAGAAAGGGCGTGAAGGGTGGGGATTAATTCAGAAGGGCGTCATCCATCGGTCTGTATTGTCTCGATGTCACAATGGCTCTTATATATATATACATCGTTCATTCATTTTTTAGTTTTTTTTTTGTCTTTTCTTTTTCTTTTTCATTTTTTTTTTCTTACTCTTTTTACTTTTATTTTTCTTCTTTTACCTTTTATATAGTGTGTTCATTCGCCCTTCGACTTCTGACCGACCAGGCGTGTGCCTCTCGCCATTGTTGTCTGTGCCGTATGTTTCCTTCTTCTTCTTCTTTTTTTTTATTTCTTCTTTCTTCGCGAATTTTTTTTTTTTTTGTTGCCTTCATTACCTGGTTTTCCTTTTTTCCTTGTCGGTTTTTCTCGCCTCGAGTCATTCCAATTAACACAATATTATAAACTTTACACTCACTTTTCAAATTTCATTTTTACCAATCCCACCTACTCTCACTATGTCGTTATTCACACTCGACAGTTATCAGACTGCCGAGTTCGAAAATGATTGATTAAGGCAACCTAATTGACTAATACAATCAGCCATACCGATACGATGTCTATTTTGTCATAAATTAAATAAAAAACTTGTTTTGTTTTTTTTTTTTCTGTTTTTTTTTTTTTGCGAAAAGGTAGAGACGACCAGCTTTTTCAAGTTTTTCGCGACATGAATATTCGATAAGCTTTTTCACAATCTTTACATATATACACACACACGTACACTCACGTTGGAGTATAGTAAATAATAAATTGACTTCCCTGTTAATAATGACTGTCGTATGAATTACATATCGTGAATTCAGAGAGGTTTTTGGACGTTATACGACCGAGTTTGCAAAAGAATTACTAAATCCAAAATTTTCAAGTACTCAACAAGAGAGTTGTTCAATTTTCGTAATTTAACAAAATGTTTTTTATGTCATTTTATTTCTTGAAAAATACTGTTTGCTAATTTGCTAATAATTTCACCAAACTATATTTTCATTTTCATTTTCATGCATTTGACGGTAGGTATATATACATATATATATATATATATATATATATATATATATATATATATATATATATATATATATATATATATATATATATATATATATATATATATATATATATATATATATATATATATATATATATATATATATATATATATATATATATATATATATTATTTAAGCGATTATTATTTCAAAATGAATTGGTAAAAAAAAAACAAAAATCAAAAAATGGATCATATATATATGTAGATACGTGAAAATTGTGCATAGGTAAACTGCAGCGGTGCGATTGAAACGACGTATCGTGAAAACTAGTAAATCAATTAACTCCATTCATAAATAAATCACTATTTCATAACTCACTTTTTACCCCTGCTGGAATCGGCATTCATATAGAATTTATCGACAATTTTACCTACCGGCCCTATACCTCGATTTTATTATTTGTTTTAAAAACTCACCGAGACCTCGCCTATATCAATTTCAGAAAATTTTTCCCACTTTTTTTTTTTTTTTTTTTTATCGTGATTTGACTGTACCGGAAAGTTCATGGAAAAAATGTTTTTGCCTCGATTGAATTCGAAGAAAAATAAAAAAAATAAGAAAAATAAATAATGATCTAGTACTTATTGAGCAGAAATTTCGAAATAAAAAAGAAAAAATAACCAACCGTCTTTATGCCCCAGATAAATCTGGCTCCAGGTTGAACGCTTCTCGCAGTTCTGCCTCCTGATGACCCGAAACTTGAACAAAAGCTGCGGAGCCTAACGACCGAACTAATTTTCCTGGATTTCAGTGTAATTGAAATCTCAGAGGTTCTATGTTAAGCTGCACCCAGCCCTGGGGACGAAATCTGCCATTTAAAACTTTTTAAAACATTCGTTTTCCCGACACTGGAATTTTACCACCATTCTGTACTGTCTGAATCTAATATAACCGACTGACAGATTTTAATAGACGAATTGATCATTCCAAAAATTCAGACTGTTATTCATTTCCAAATGATATTGTTTTAGCCTTTTTCAAAGTTTCAATAATCTCGTTAATGGAACTTAGAAATCGTCTTATTTAACGATCACGGTCACGATAAGAGAATAATGACGTTTCGACATAACGATGCATTCATTGCGAAATCCTGCTTTGACATGATTCCGGGAGAAGAAATAAAGATTTTGTTGATCCCCAGCTAGATATGTGCTCCTTAGTCCCTATTCTATCAATCAAACCTCAGAAGTTCAAAATCTCAAGATAATAACCGAAACGGCGTTAGGAAACCTAAAAACTTTGAAAAAATCGAGTCATTAGTCATCATAAAATTGAAACCAAAAATTTTTTTCGTCCGTCTTTACATTCAATCTTTGCCTTACGATGTTTTTCAACTCCAGTTAAAATTTCGTCTCGATTTTTAAAACGGTTCTTAAGATATCGTGACAAAACCACGGAAGAATGTAGTTTCGCAAAAAATCGGGCACACCATTTTTGACAGAACAGTAAAAAACTGTCTAACGACTGAAGAATTAAGTCTGCAAAAGATTCTTAGCCTCAGTAGTGGCCGCTGAACTTTTATATTTCCATCCTTGAAGACTATAGGAATCCTTAGGGATCAGGATAACGCTCAGACCGATTGGCAACGATCGGTAACGCACTACTCCACGTTTTCATCTCCCCAGTCTTAAATTTTGTGAATTTTTCGACAAAATTGACGGTGAAATATTCTCAATGAATCATACCATCCAGGTTCGTCTCGCAGAAAAGTCTTCATCCACCGTTTCATTTCTAAAAAATAAGTAGAGTATATTTGAAACAAAGGATTGTAGATACCGCGATATGGTACAAGTAGAATTTCAGAATATAGTAATTCCCAGACCAATTAGTCTGCAAAAATATGACTGAACAGTACTGAGGTATGTACGTATATGTATTTTCCGGTGATACACTGTACGATGTCTCTCTGCAGGCATACACCTGTGGAATTATTATACACGGGCAATTTTGCTGCCAGAACAATTGGTCGCAGCAACATATTCGTAGTCGTGCAGTTGTACCAACGTGGCTATATTGTATACTGACTGAAAGGCAGAAGTTTGAGTACTAGGTAATACGGGACTCTCGAGGCCTCTTCGGTTCTATGGGATAGTGAGCACGCAATTACAATCCGTATTTAAATGTGGCAGAGCGAAAGAATTCCGGACGTCGATGTACCAGGAAAACCCAGAAGATTTGCATACTTTTAATAAATCGATTTTCAGTTCATTTACACATCCCAATAGTATAATCCTTCGAGAGTATTTCCCTGTCAATTTTGTTGAGAAATTCGTAAAATTGAGGACAGGGGAGTTAAAAACGTCGAGTAGTGCATTACCGGTCTTTACCAATCGGTTTGGGCGTTATCCTGATCTCTAGAGAGATTCTTATAGTCTTCAACGATGAAAATATAGAAGTTCTACCGCCACTGTTGAAGCTAAAAATATTTTTCAGACCTAATTCTTTAGTGGAGACAGTTTTTTACTGTTCTGGCAAAAAATTCTGTGCCGATTTTTTTCGAAATTACATTTTGACGTGCTTTTGTCGCGATATCTTAAGAACCGTATCAGATATCAACTCGAAATTCTATCTGGAGTTAAAAAACACCGTAAGACAAGAATTGAATCGATGAACGGATTAAAAAAAAATTTGGTTCCAATTTTATGATGGTAAATAACTCGATTTTTTCAAAGTTTTTAGGTTTCCTTACACCAATTTGGTTATTATATTGCGATTTCGAACTTTTGAGGTTTAATCGATAGAGGAGAGCACAAATATAGCTGAGTATCAAAAAAATCTGCATTTGTTCTCCTAGAATTGTAGCAAAACTAAATTTTTAACATTCGTATAATTACGTAGCAGAACAATTATTATCGAGCCCGGAATAATTTTCATTACATTTTTTTTAATTTTATTTCGTAACGTTATAACATATGGTTTATTTTTGTCTTTGTTGTATGTAATCGAAACAAGCAAATCTTTGGCCCTCCGAACCTGTCTTGAAAAATTTGCAAACCCAATAGGAAGCAGAAAAATTTACTTCTAATATTTTATTTTGCTCTGTCACCTCGGGACTCATTTAGCTAAACCAACTTGACAGAAGAATCTTGATTTGGAATAAAATTGCCAATTCCACTTTTATTATCATAATTGTTTTTATTTTTTATTCATTATTTTTTTTTTTTTTTTTTTTTTTTACAAACCGCGTAATTTACTGATATTGGAAATCACCCAGGGTAGGTGATTTTTAAATTTCCGATACGTGTGAACCCCAAGTCAATATACAGTGGATAAATTACTTTTTATTTCACATTCTAAACATCCCTTCAGTACGAATATTCATTTTTGGATTTTTTGTATGATTTTTTTTTTATTTTTTTTTATATCCATACCGAACTGGAATTTCAATATCTCGAATTCTGTATTGATATTTCGTTTTCCAAATTGTTTGATGACTCGTTTTTATTGAAATTTCAAATTTTCCAGTCTACCCTTTGAACCATCATAATTAAAGTTTACTTCATTACGTATTTTCCATACGACGTGTCTCGCCAACTAGTCCTGGTCAAATCATAAACTCGAACTCCTCGAAGTTTAAGTACAGTAAAAATCGTCCCTAACGATCGAATATTGTCTTCTGCTATTTAGACGCCTACGCCTCCCTCTAAAGTGGATGCAAAATACTGGCAAATTTTCATTGGGTGGTAAAAAATGGAGATGGTAAAGGTCTGAAGGCTTTTTGGGTTGAAACGTAATTCCCCATATATAAGTACAAGTGATTATCATGGATGGGTTAATCAGTTTGTAAAAATAATAATTATCTATTATCCTTAATGCAGGGTCAGGGCTGTAGCCATAAGTTGAATGCGGCCGAATTGAAAGCGTTGCATTAACACGATCAGGGAATAAATTTGATAAAGGACCGGCTAAGATAATCCGTATTTTAATTAATTACCTTATTGGGATTATAGAAATTGCCAATAATCAATTACACGCAAAATAATCCCGTCGGACCCCGGTCAGGTAGTTACATGTAGCTACTCGGGACAACACTTTAACCGCACGTGCCGGGCATTAGCTACGCTCCATTGTGTCCACGTTGATCTGCCATGGCGCCCGGTTTGCAACCGCACTTTGCGGGACCCCGTAGGGATCGTTAAGGAATTCATTAAGGGTTCAAAGCCTACTAACTTGATATAAAAAAAAAAAATAAGGACAAAAAATAAATGAAAAAATTAACACCGGATATTATGCCTTCGAATAAGACACACACAGACGTAGGTACTTTATACATACGATGTGCGGAAATTGATATTCAAGGGTCTTTCAAAAAAATGGACATCGATAAAATTGACCATTTTTTTATGGCCTTGGGCAATTCGAATGTCATCAAGTATGAGAGGAATTTAAAACTTGGATACAATAAGGGTATATGTCTGCTTCAATGGAGGCTAATTTCATCGAACTTCTTTTGAGGTTTTGTGAAGTCTGAAATATGGGGGTCATAATTGAGGCCATTTTTTGAAAGAGAGTTTATGAAGTCGATTTCGAAATCGTTTGGCGAATATAAAATTTAGAAATTTCAAAAAAGCGGTAAAACTTTTTTCATTCGAATGAAAACTCAACGATTTTCGCTCAAAATACATATAATTGCTATGATACAAAAATCTCCAAAAAATCTTCAGTCTCTCTCGACAAAAATTTTCCCTCTCTATTATTTTCGATCTAATATAGTTTCATTTTAAAGGGGGTTGAAAAATGGATGTACAATTACGTACGGGTTGCAGGGCAGTGAGGCTTTCGAGAAAAAATCCTAAATTCCTAACCCAGTCTTTTTGTTTTTGTTTTTTTTTTTAATTTTCAATTAATTTTGTTAATTTTTTATTTTGTCTGCGTGGGGTAACCCCCGCCGGCGGTGAGTCTAAGGAAATTAAATAATTCATTACGGCATGCCAAGACCTCGTCCGGGTCAAGCCACAGCCTATGAAAGTTGGAGCGGATCCAGGAACCAGTATTTCGTCTGTTGAAATTTTCGCATCAGTATAGGTAAGGGGGTGAAGGACGAAGACGCGTCATACTTCATCGAAGGGTGCGGGTTCAGGGTTTAGAGTTGGGGTTTGAGTTTGGGGGATA
Organism: Macrophya annulata; assembly: GCA_963924015.1. NCBI lineage: Eukaryota > Metazoa > Arthropoda > Insecta > Hymenoptera > Tenthredinidae > Macrophya > Macrophya annulata. The sequence continues at coordinate 21,949,037 of OZ001259.1, forward strand.
AAGCTTTGAGGAAATCGATCTATCGCTTCGAGTAAAGAAGGTACCAAAACCAAATTCTGTGGCGCGTCGCCGACTTTGCCTCTCTCAATTTTAACCGGAGTTAGGTTGCGCCTACCTATTTCACTACATTCGCCTACACCACCCCTCACATCGAATGGAAATCCACGTTTTACCAACTTTACACAGGGCGTAAAGTTCCGAATTTAAGTTCGTCCCGTGGATCGTGAAATAGCTCTCTTATCGATATAATCTCCTTGAAGCGTGACCTGAAATGTCGCGACACCGCATTGCCTTTCGTTTCAGTCTCAATTGTTCCTATAGTCTTCATCATACTTCTTGAAGCTTTGTTTTTTAGTCGTATTTTTCTACTACTATTATTGACATCTCTTTAATGCCACGGTCACGCTAACTTTATTTACCCGAAAAATATACCTGTGCAAGAGGTAGGTAAAATTATGGAAATGGCAGGGAATGAATCGTCCAATTTTCCACAACGATGAACAACTCGGTAGTAGAAATGATAATAATTCAACCATGATACCAGTCGTGGAATGATTAGTTTACCAAAATATAGTCTCAGTTTCTGTGAGGAAATGGTATTGCAGCAATAGAGCTTAAATATTTTATAACTAATCGATTCATAGATTTTCTTATTCGACAGAATTATTCTTTGACATGGCATCCATGATCAGGATCCTCTCATTGTACAACTCATTGTGAAATTCACCTACATGCATGATGGTTCACCAGAATGTAGTCTCAGTTTCTAAAAGGTGATAGTCTTGCAGCAATAGAGCTCAAATTTTGATAGAGAAATCAATTCAAAGATTTTCTTATTCCATATCATTGCTCTTCGACATGGCATCCATTATCAGAATCCTTTCTCTCAGGTATCGTACAACTATTTCTGTACACTTGTATAAAATCCATCTACATGCATGATGGTACACCAAAATATAGTCTCAGTTCTTGTGAGGAAATGGTATTGCAGCAATAGAGCTTAAATATTTTATAAGAAATCGATTCATAGATTTTCTTATTCGACAGTATTATTCCTAGACATGTAATCCATGATCAGTATCTCCTTTCTCATTTAGCCAACCATCTTTGTACACTCGTATAAAATCCACCTACATGGATTATGGTGTAGGATATTTTAGATTCAACATTCGGAAATGTGAAGTAGTAAAAATAGTCGTAAAAATAAGGGTCACCACGAAATAGCCAATCACTTTCAAGCCGTTTCATTGGCCGTTTTGTTTGACGTAGAATGGGGTAGCCTGTGTGTACGTACGGGCACCGGACTCATCGGTGTTTGAATTTAGCTAACCAAAGCGACGTGGAGGTTGTTTAGTTGAGATTAAATCCTGCGGTATCTGGGTTATGTCCGAAAATGTAAAACCTTAAACCCTGAAACCTGGTGGTAACGGAATTAAAAAGTAATTTTCATGGATTTCGGTGATCCCGGAAGCCTGGTTACTGGGGACTGGGAGTCCTGCATCAGGCTGTATGATGAGGGAGGGGTAGCTGCCGGATAGATTTGACTTTTCAAATAATTCGGCGAGTGGGTACTTATCAGATGTGAACAAGTTGATTAGCATAGAGATTGGGTCAGACCGACGGGATACCTATTTATGCAAATGGTTCGAGATCTGTCAGCGAGTTGAGAGTTCAGTTTGACTTTCAGTCGAGTTATCTTAGCCAGTAAAGAAGGGCGTAGTGTAAGCATCCCTTGTGCAGCACCAAGTGGATATAGGTATAATAGAGAGAGAGAGAGAGTGGGATGAGATGAGATAGGGCGGAAAGACAGTGCCAATTATTTTTATGGAAATTTTACAGCCCAGAGCTTTTAAAAGCCCAACGTTCGCCTCCCATCTTACTTAAGGATTTGATTGCCTGCCGTCGTCCGTCGACGATGAGCTCTGCTCTGTTCTCTTCTCTTCTTCTCTGCTCTGCTTGCGTTCTGCACTTTCCAAGGACCCTCAACGGATAGAATAACCCTGGTGCTTTCCTGGCTAGTATAACTATCCGCCCTCGTTACCGTACTACGATCATTCCACTATCTTGTACTCCCGATTTACTCGATCATGAATATATATTGAATAGGAAAACTCGATTACTTTTTTTTTTTACAGATATTTTAAACTTCACTATCATTTTTATAGTTAAGGAGGAAACCCTGTCAATCGGGTAAAATAAATCGAATTTTCTTATTTAATGTCAATGAAAAAATTCACGAAAGTGAATTGTCATCAAAAAAAAAAAAAAAAAATACATACTAATAATAACCGCCAGTTTAGGACACAACTGATATACTTTCTCCTTAATTCAATCCTTATCTTCATTCTCATTTTTATCCTCGTATAATTCAAAACGTTACCATATTGTCGTTTCAGAAATTTATCACACGTAGGTAAGAGTCCCAAACGAGTCGAGAAAGTTATGCAGAAGTAATTGCAGAAGGGCGCGAAGCCAGACTCAATGTTTCAAGCCTCAGGTTCCAATTTTTTTATTTCTTTTTTTTTTTTATCTTCTCTATTTATTTATTTTTTATTTTTTCATTTTGAGGGTGTGCGCAAAGCTGGAGTGGATCCACGGAGTGCCATCGGAGCTTCGCACACCCAAGGGGTGAAAAAGAGAAAGCGAAGGGTTTTGGATTTGCCCATTTTTAATCTGGCAGCTTTCACTTCACGTCAGCTTGATGCCGAGTAAAATAAAACGAAGTGACAGCCCAAAAGACAGACGGACAGCTACCCACGCACAGTATTGTCACGCACTTTTGCCCTCGCTCGTTCTGGAGGGTGGATGTTAAATGTTCTGAGCTTTTCTCTTTATTTTCTCTTATTTTCAAAGCAAACGTATATAGACACATTGGCATATACAATCCGCGATCCTAATTCAAACGATCGCAATTATCATCCGAAAATCGAGTCAGAAAAAATCGGACAGTGAATTTTCCAAGATTTTTATTCAAGGGTATGATTTACGAGGGATGCAAACGGGATTATTATCCTTAGGTTGGGGTGGGTCAGGTCAGGGATGACCGGGATCCATCCAAGCGAAGGCTAGAAATTACCAGGTTTTGCACAATCGGAGTCGTTTATTGCACGGGAAAAACTTTTCTCATTTAGACTGTGGGGAGTGTTCACGTTTTAAATCGCTTCCGTGTGTGTAAAAGGACTGCTAGTCCCGTACGGATTTCTCAACTCTAAACTGGATATTTGAAAATCGCTTTTAAAGTGCGGAGGTCCTTCAAAGGCACGGTGATGGAGTTTGCGTTAATTTACAGTCTGCAGCGGAAGGAAACGACGTGTCGCGTCGCGTCACTGGAACGAAAATAAGTTAATCGAGGTAAAAAAGAAAAATATAAAAATGTACCTGAACATACATATGAGGCATTTCATGTCAAATTGACGAGGCTGATATTAATTTGTTACCTAATTTTTGAAAATTTGATAAAAATTAATTTTAAAACTGTCCAAAGATCTCGAAAAAAATATCAAAAAAATTCCAAAGAATTCAGCAATTATTGGATCCAAATTCTATATAAGAAAAATTTTTTTCGTCACTCCTCGATCGTCAGAAAAACAAAAAAAAAAAAAAATAGTATTTCTAAACGCTGTTAATTTTCATCGAAGTAGAATCACCCTGTTTTTATTTTTGATTTATTATTTCTATTCTAATCTCATCGAGTTTTTGTCGAAAATTTTTATTCAAGAACTGCTAAAGCTGAAGTTCTAAAAATTATCACAATAATGAATCGGTGACGATCTCCCGGAGTTGTGTATCGCGATTTACCCGTCCGTATATTTAATCAAACTCAGGTCACGTTTTAATATATTTCAGAGAATTCTTTCCGCTTCGATTGAGGTTGAGAATTTTTAATCTCTATGAGCTGATGGAATGGTGACAGCGAAATCATAATCGTAATATAAAAAATCTGAACCGATCAACGATCATATCGTACGTTGTCATTCAGCAACAGCCAGAAATTCATAATTACAAAGATATTCATAATCACGAGATAATTAAGATCAATTATAATGACGGATCAGAATCATCGAAACTGATTTTTCGATCGAAATTCGTAAACTTCAATTACGATATTCGATATTCAGTAATCGCTTATTGCAAATATCGATTTTCAACTCCGATGTCACGTTTGATCGTTTCCTTCCCTATCGTGAGGGTTGGATATGTTACGGTGTGCTTGAACGATTGTGATTAAATCGGTATTCGATGAAATTATCATCTAAGTCGGTCGTTTAATTGTCCGAACGATTATTAAATCATAATTCGATTGGTTCGATGTCTGCAGGGTATAAGCATGCAATTATCTATAACAATTTTGGCGGATAATTCTCTCGTATGAAATTAAAGTCCTTCGTGAAATTCCTCTGCTCTACCTTTCTCTTTCTTTCTCTCTATAAATTTTTCTCTGTCTCTCTCGTTATCCTTTCGAGCAAAGTTTACGGGTCTGCGAATCACACCGATAGGAAGAAGCTAGGCACGCGTTGAGGGAAAATTCCCTAACACCACTTCATCACGAACGAACTTTACCCTTAACTCTGATCTGCGAGGGTAGATAGGTAAAAGATTGTCGAGGTGGGTGCAGGGGTGAGAATAACGTTGGTCTATTCGGTTGGCAGTGAGGCCGATTCAAAAGAGAGGGAGAAACTCTGCTTCAAACTCATTCAACTACTCCTTTTGTCAACAAAAGGGTTTAGTTGATTGACGTTTTGTTCACATGTGCAACGTTTTGGTGATGAAGATGATCAACTGTCCAAGTTTTATATCAAAATTACCAATCAATCGTTCGACCAAACTTAAACGAGAATCAAAAAACTTCTCTCTTCGAAATTAGATACAGAGATCATCCTGTCAGAGGATTTCTGTTTTGTTTCAAAAAGCTAATTAATCAGAGTGTACAGTAAAGTGTATGTCATATTGTTCACATATCTATACTAAAAGCTCCGAATTTCACCGACTACCAACACTGCCAGGACTGATCAACCTCCTCCACAATATACGCAACCCCGAAACCACGACCTTTTCGGCTTAATGCATGCGTAATTATGGTTACCCGTTAGTCGTGTAGTCAGGTTCACCGCATCTGCCGAACTACCCCTACATAGGGCTTTATCCTACTTCTACCTATACCTATTTCCGAATAACTCATCTATATAGTTACGTTGTGTTACCTTCCACCGGAATTTCACCCCAACCCGGATCTCCTATTGGGATTAAGGTATAACGTAGGTACAACGGACCTTTCAGTAGGCTGTTTTAGAAGGACGGATTTGACCGAGAAAAAATAAACTTTTTCTTATTTTCTAGGCTCGATAAACAGTCAAAATATAGATTGACCATTTCGTAAATTTTCGAGCTTTTCTTTGAGCAGATTCTGATATAATTCAGCAAGTTTTGTTGAGGTCCCGAAATCGTGAAGATTTGTTGGAATCAGTAAAAGTCATTTTTGACTTGACACAATACTCTTCCTTATATCACAGCAGGTGATGAAAAGTAAAAATTTTAATTTGACGAATGTGAGTTGAGGTTAAACCGTATGTATGTACATTAGACAGCTTCAAAAAATCGACTATTTTTCATTTTCAAAGAGTAAGTCAAAGATATTGTTACAAATGGCGAATAAAAAAAATGCTGTCAAAGTTTGAGCTGTTAATATTAATATCAAGAGGTGCCTCATCGCGATTTTCTATTTCCCATCTAAATAACATGGGAAATTTTTTTTTTTAAACTTTGCAATTTTATAACTCGTCAACGCATTAGTGTACTGATAAGACCAGAACATATTTTTGTAGTGAATTGAACGCTCTACAAAAAAGGTCTCTTGTTCTTTTTCGATAAATCTAGCTATTTCCAAATTGGTCCATTGGTTATTAATGATAATTAATCATGAGTAACTTGGAAACAGTTGGATTCATCGAAAAAGACCAGGAGATCTTTTTTGTAGAGCGTACAATTTTGAACAACAGTACTCATGCAGAATCTTTCTAAGTAGATTAATTTTCAAGATATAAAAATCGAAAAGTTCCACAAGACCATTTCCTATGATATTTAGATGGAAAATAGAAAATCGTGATGAGGCACCTCTTAATATTAACATTAAGAACTCAAACTTTGAAAGCATTTTGTTTTTCTCGTCATGTGGAACAATATTTTTGACTTACTCTTTGAAAATGAAGAATAGTCAATTTTTTTTGAATCGGTCTAATGTACATGTACATTTGACAAATTCTCATCGGATGTATAAAATTCGTTGAAAGCTCAATTCCCTTGATTGAAATCCAATTTGTACTCTGTTTTAGTGGTACCTAGGTATGTACATACACACATACATACGGTACAGTGTAACATCATGAATAGTTAAAACACGCTTTTGTAACTGTCCACGAGAATGAAACTCTGAATGAAATTTCAATCGTTATCGTATAAAAAGAAGATCTTGACTTTAACGGGAGCCTCATACTCCCGGGGAAGCTTTACGATGAAACTGTCGATTCTAGACGATCCCAGATACCCGGGTTGTAAGACGTATATATATATTTCCTGAAGCTTACAAGCTGACCACGACTGGCGTTCGCGATCGTACGTGCCCCTGAAGCTAAACAAAGCGTAAAATCGGACCACGTTAAAGTAATATTTATCGTTATCAGATATTTACGAACCGTTCGATACTAAACCCGCCGATTTTCATCTTGACGTATTACTTTACCTGTCACACTAGATCTAACTCAAAATCTATAGTTGATTTCTATTCTTTTTATGTGAAAAAAATTAATAAAAATTCTCGTTATTTTTCTAATCGATATATATTCTGATTGTGAAAATTCAACTATAAGGTCGACATTTATATGTCTTTTCATAAACTAGAGAATACAAGAGTATTCCTTCTCAGTTGAAACCTTTTTTCTACCCCAAATTTTTTTTCCACCACGTCTGTTGAATTTTTCGATCACTATTCAAGCTGGTAGAGAAAAAAGATAAATGAAATCCAAAAAAAAAAAAAGAGATGAGGGAAAGTTCAAACGCGGAGGATATTTTGTAGTGGAGTAACCTGGGACGCGAACTCACAGAGTTTATGGTTATATTCCAACGGTGGATGACCGTGATAGCAGAGCTCGAAACGCACGTACGAAATACGGGGATTTTGCGGAGTAGGTATAGTACGAGTGCCAGTACCAGTTACAGTGCCAGTTGCTATCCGAATTCCATCTCTTATCGTGAGTTTGTTATACGAGTTATCGGCGATGCGGTGATTGTCCGGTTATGCTGTTTTGCCACTGTAAACCTTCCGGGTGGAGGCTAAATGCGGTCAGCGGTTACCGCGATTTCAACCCCAAATAGAATTCCAGATTAGAAACAACAAGATCTCCGATTTTCAACTGTTACTTGTATCTAGTATATCCCCGTCTGCTAAACTGCTCTACGAAATGAGGCGAAAAATAAAAAAAATCAGGAGATCGGTTGACCTGTGGGCCAAACCGTAAACTTCCCGCTGTGTTAAATACGTTACAATTAATTGATACTATTGTGTTTATAATAAATTAAAAAAGGTTATAAGTATGATTAGTTTTCCGTATACAAATTTTTTTTATTCAATTTCTATTCTTCGAATAACTTTGAAACTACTCGACCGATCGATTCCAAAATCTAATCAAATCTAAGTCTTGATGAACCCTTTCGATCACCGCAACAATCATTCAAATCGGTTGATTCGTTCCAAAGGTACATCGTACGACAAAAAGAGAAATTTTTGCCGTGCAATATCTTTTAAACCAATCGTTCGATTTTCATGAATCTTGCGGTGATCGAAAGGGCTATCCAAGACCTAAGTCTAATTAAGTTTTGAGACTACTCGCACGAACAGTTTAGGAGTTATGCGCTAAAAACATGAAAAAAAATTATTTTTTTATTTTTATTTTTCAAATAACTTTAAAACTACTCGACCGATCGACTCCAAAATCTAATCAGACCTAAGTCTTGATAAACCTTTTCGATCGCTATAAGAACCATTCCAATCGGTCGATTCGTTCTACAGATATCGTACGACAAAAATTTGTTTACATACACACACACACATATACGGACGTCCATCGAAAAATAGTCAGAATAGCTTCCTAGGACCCCAAAACGTCGAGATCTGATGAAAACTCGATTTTCGAAAATCGGACCGAAACCAGTAACTTCCCTTTTTTATGAAAATTTTCATTCTTTATTGCGGGAACTTGAACATCACCTATGAATATATTCGGAGAATATATAACGTGAGATATTTCTATTAATGCAGACGAAGATCGATAGCCCTTAATTATATATATTTTCTGGTATTTTTAGTTTGTTCATTTGCATTCAAGGCTGCACCTGTAAGATCTCCCGAGAAAATAAAAACTTTTAAACAATATAAAGAAAAAAAAAATAAAAAATGGTGAAAGAAAACGAAAAAGAAAGGGTGAAAAAAGCCGCGCATCATTTTTCCACCCTTGGGAATAACGCCGGATGTAAGCCTGGGCTGCGTTGCCCAACGTCCCGGAGTTCGTACCTCCATACGTCCGTTGGTCCATGCCATGCCATGGCTGGTAGATGTATATCTTCTAGAGGAAATGTTTTGCTCGAGTGACTTTAAATTTATACCGGAGATGGATTTTTGTATAGCTGGTGCTAACGCTCTTGCCACCAGTAGAATCGATAACCTTACTTCAAGTAGTTTACTCAAGTTTCTTTACACATCTCAATCCTAACTAAATAAATTTAAAGCAATGTCTATAGCTGCCACATTAATATTGAAAAAAAAAAAAAAAAAAAAACAAAAAAACACTACTAATAAGTCAAAAAGTTTTATTTTGAATAATTTTTTAATGGGCATAAACGACACCAAATCCTATAGAAAGTTCAATTTTTTATAAATTAATTTAACAGAATATTCGCAATATTCAATCGTTTATAAAATTCAACCCTAATCAAATTTGTTATCATTTTGTAACCGCGTTTAGGCACAGCACCGATACCCTTGTATCTATTAAGGTCGATAAGTTACAGCCGTTTCCTGAAATGTTCGAATTTTCTTTACCCTCCCTTTGCTGTATTCCCATAAAGATGTAAGGGCGAAGGGGCAGGGGGAGGGGTGGAATTTGTTATTTTCGAAATTGTCAAGGTGGGTAATAGCGGGGGGATGCGTGCTCGAAGCTTTTTTTTTTCTCTCTCTTTTTTTTTTAAGGGAATTGCGGAAATCGAGGGCCGGCCGAGTCTCCGATAAGAGCACAAGTCCCTAGGGGGTGAGCCAACAAACTACGAGATCCGTACCTCGACACTGAAGAGCGGTCCACTGCCTCGTTCGCTGTCCGATTCGTCCACTCTGTCTCCACTCGACTACCTCGACGGACCACCACACCATCCGACTACTTTACGACCGCACCTTGGATCGACTTATTAGATATAGCTCTCGTCCTTCACCCAGAACGACGAACAATCACATTGTCAGAGAAAAGCTCGCTCTGTTTTCAAGCCTCTGCGTATCATTTTTGGGATGGAATTTTAAAAATTTATCATTTCTTGATCATTCGGATCTTTTCTGATTGAGACATATCCATGTTTATACTTCGTAATGGAATTGACTTGGTATGAAGAATGAATCGACTTATTGAATATGCGTTGTCAAATAAAGAGTCCTCTCTGTTTAAGCCTCTGGGTATTATCCTCGATGTGGACTTTTGAAAATTACGAATCTTTGTTACCATTAAAATCTTTACGATTGAAATTACGTTCAAATATTTCTAATGAAATTGACTTTTGAGATCAGACATAAGACAGACACTTCTGCGAAGTGGTTCTGGGCTTTAGCACTCGAACCTTGTTGACTATTAGCCTCGTTAACCAGAGGAGTAATCACCAGCCTTCGTCATTCTACTGGAACACATTCAAGCCCGTAAAAAGGAATGAAAAATAATCAAACTAGACTAGGTGTGGCTCGAGAACTGGCTGGGTACACAGGTGGTGTCTGCAAGCAGTCATAATGGTTGTGGGCGAACTATAGTCAAGGAAAACCGTCGACAAATTGAACCTCCTTTCCACTTGCTATAGAGTTTACTTCACCGTCTTCTACAGGGACAAGCTGTTCCAAGGTTCTTTAAGCCACTGAGAGATTTTACCTTTAAACATTGTCGCAGTACGAAACAGAAAGAGAGAGAGAGAGAAAATTTTTAAGTGCTACTACCCCACCTTCTAAACTCCATTTACCACTTCCTCTACGTTTGGACAAAGGGCTCGTGGATTCCATTAATAGAAAAATAAGAAAACAATCAATGAATTTGCACAGAGTTAATTATTTTGTACTAATAGAATCGAGTCAAGTCTAACTATTCAGAACAATCTTATTGTCTATCTCAGTCAGTTATTTTTATGTATAAACATAAATTTTTATGCAATAGAAATTACGATTCGTCAATAATGAAAATATCGAATGAACATGAGTGGAAATTATTTTTTTGACAAATTTGATAAGTCAGTGTCAATTTCTTACTTGGATGATGAAGAGATACGAGATCTTACGGCTGACGTAAATCTGGAACAGATACTTTGTCGGGTAATATTGAATCCTGAGATTAATCGTTCTGGGTGTCACGTGTCTGATTCGCGACATCAACACGTGTTTACTGCTCGCTTAAAGCTCTGCAGATCGTAATCTCGTTGAAACGGGTCTCCTGACTTCGTCACTCGTGCGCAGACCAATTACGAAGGTCGCTAAATTCGGGTGGTGGTATCAAAAGGGTGGGTGGTTGGGATATTTGATGCTTCTACTAAGCCGGTATCCTGCTTTTACTACTCGCTCATTCTACTGCAGATTAGTGAGTGTATTGGAACCGGCGCCTTTTGACGAGCTTACTGTATAATTATACTCGGGAAGAAGCGCTGTCTCGAGTTTGTAATTGCTATTGTGGCCTAACAACCATTTCCAGACTCCATCCTCATACCCCATTTCCGGTTAACCGTCCGTCGAAAATCCCAGCCATTATCGCGCGATTAATTCCATCGGCCACTCGATTTTCAACCAGATTTTTTATTTTTTTTCCAATGCATAAAGGTAACAAAAATAAAAAGTACAATTTTTAACCGAGTAGTAGCCGATCCCCGATGCCTGTAATTAGTTTTGGCTCGTTCGGTAAGTCTCAGTTGTTTCCTATCCAAAAAGCACCTACAGTTCGTAATTACAGACTCCGCGAATTTCTTGATATCAAATTTCTCCATCAGAGTACGAGACTGTGTACATACCTAGGTGATTAAAAGATTTCTAAAATTTCGTTAAAGAAAGGGTGGGTAAATATTTAGCAACGTATCTCTTCGTATTCTAATATAATATTACCTCACTTAACTCGTACTTTAAGAAACAAGAAATTTTCTCCGACATATTCTTTGTTATTCTGTGTCGTAGCTCATGGACGATAAATACATATTTTATTGAAAAAAAAGTTCTGCACTGTACCTCGAAAATGCAGAGCTTAAAATTTTCAAGAAACAGTATATCCGGTTCACAGCGTTAGCTAAACTCATATTTTGACAGGTGACACTTGAACCGCATACTAGAAATATCGTATTTGTTTAAACCGGAGGTCTTTCCAATTGTCTTGTACCTCTGTACCTTGACTTATATTTTTCCATTACGTTGACAACCTGGTGACCTTTGCCTGACGCACTCGTGGTCGATGGTCAGGCGCACCAGAGTCCAACAGTCTGGTAAGAACGTCGATAAGTTCGAAGATGGGATTTCCTTTCAGACTGAAAAGACTATCTACTAGTTTCGTTACTGTTCTATTTCTCTGCTTAGTCAAAGTGAATTTCTTTCCACATATTGGTGCCGAATTTCATTCAGATGTGAATAATTTATTAAAGAAACGGAATGCCTTACTGATTCATGTAACGAGAGCCGAGGCTAACGTGGTAACGAAAATTCAATTTGAGGGTCAATTTTTCTGAACGTAAAGGCGGAGTGAGGGATGAGAAACTTTTCGAAAAAGCATTATTGTGATATAGTAGTCGACCGGGAAGACCTTTCTGTTCTGACTCATCCACGTGATGTAATAAACCATCATCCATTTGCCCCCTAAATCTATTACTGACCTTTCTTTTCGCCCATGAGACCATAGGAATCAAAGAACCTTTACCATATTTTACTTATGATGCACTTTTGGCTTCAAGACCGTACGGTGTACCGTTGACTAATGCACCTAGGGAGCATTAAGCACACGTCTGAAAGGGAGTGTACGTACGTCTTGATGATGGGATAAAGAATACGGGTGTAACCGTGGATTATGACTTCGGGGATGGGATTCTATCTTTTTATTATCTTTTACGTATGGATACAGTGTGCTGATGAGATGTATATACATTAGACTGCTTCAAAAAATCGACTATTTTTCATTTTTAAAGAGTAAGTCAAAAATATTGTTATAAATGGCGAATAAAAAAAATGCTGTCAAAGTTTTAGCTTTTACTACTAATATTAAGAGGTGCCTCATCGCGAGTTTCTATTTCCCATCCAAATAACGTGGGAAAATTTTTTCTTAAACTTTGGAATTTTATAACTCGTCAACGCATTAGTGTACTGATACGACAAGAACATATTTTTGTAGTGAATTGAACGCTCTACAAAAAAGGTCTCTTGTTCTTTTTCGATAAATCTAGCTATTTCCAAATTGGTCCATTGGTTATTAATGATAATTAATCATGAGTAACTTGGAAACAGTTGGATTCATCGAAAAAGACCAGGAGATCTTTTTTGTAGAGCGTACAATTTTGAACAACAGTACTCATGCAGAATCTTTCTAAGTAGATTAATTTTCAAGATATAAAAATCGAAAAATTCCACAAGACCATTTCCCATGATATTTAGATGGGAAATAAAAAATCGCGATGAGGCACCTCTTAATATTAATATTAAGAGCTCAAACTTTGACAGCATTTTTTTGTTTTTCGTAATTTGGAACAATATTTTTGACTAACTCTTCGAAAATGAAAAATAGTCAATTTTTTTGAAGCGGTCTAATATACGTACATACTGCTTTTCACCAAGTAGCAAAAAATAAAAATGCTGAGATATATGGAGGTGATTAATTACACATCCGGTAAGACTGTAAATTTCAAGAGAGATTGGCACCAGCTAAAATTTTCTTTATCCATCGCTATTTCCACGCTTACTCTCTATCTTATTCGCTATTCCATCCGGCTGTTGAGTGCCACTCAATATATAGAGGCATGATTAATGGGTGTAATATGCCTCATGCTTTACCTTCCCTATCCTCAGCACAAGGGCTCAGGGCTAGGTAGGTAGGTACATTATTCCAACGGTACTCGATACTCGTATACCTACCTATACACACATCCACAGGACTCTTGGACTATTGTACTACAGCATTTGGCAGCTACCATACCGTCAACAAGAGCTTTGGATCTTGGGTCCAGCTTGTCCAGCTTGTGTTATATGAGGTCGGAGTTGAGCTAGGCACATGCCATTTGCGGGGGGCCTGTTGTCTCTCAAGATTGCTAAGGGGGAAACCCCGAATTGTGTCAGCCAGTGGATAAGGAATGAGGGAGCGAAGGAGGTGGACTGGCTTGAATTGGCTCGAATACCGCTGGACTTTCAGCAATGTACTAGTGCCTGTGACTGGTGGTCAACTCTGTAAACTCTACTTGGTTCTGACCGACTCTTAGTCGGCTCCAACGTCCTTCGGGACGTTTTGTTTGGACAATAATAATATGGCCATTCCCGTCTGGACTGCGGCTGACCTCCACCTGGACGCATACGGGCTGCTGGATGTAAGTGGACTAAAATAATCCAGACGATATGTTGTACGGCGTTAGAAGATCTGGGTGAACCTCATCTTTCATCTTCTTGGAAAACAAATCTATCAATCTTGAAAAATCATGAATTTTCTTCTCAGTTAGGTATAGAAATTTGAGATTTAAATCTATTGAATGCATGATGAATTATTTGAAATGTTTCATAGCTGTAGTCAGAAAGAGAAGAAAAAAAATTGGTGAACTGAAACGTCGAAGAAGTATAAAACTTTAATGTATGCAAAGAAGAGAAAAGTTTAACCTGATCATTAGGGGGAAAAAAAATGAATGTTTATTTGAAAAAGTTTTGTGTTTTCCTTGCCGTGAATATATACTTTTTTTTTCTTTTTCTTCAAACGATGATATTTTATCAAAGAAACAAAAGAAAAAAAAAAAAAAAAAAATACGTCATCGATTATAAATTAGTGAAATTCGTTTAAATTTTCCACGAGGTTTAATTAAACGACAGAAAATCAAGTTGAAATCTCATTTTTTTTTTTTTTTTTTTTTATCTCATATAATTTACTATATTATAATTTATAAACGATGCTTGTGGCAGCCTCGGCTGATTGAGTGGTAGCAATCTGGGGGCTCGAGTAGCGTATTTAAAGGCATACCTACTCTTGGATCAAAATCTGCGGTAAATAAGAGCCAGAGATTAATCTTCCGGTACCGAAACTTGTCCTCGTAACGAGTTAATGACCCATCGCTTATTCGGCGTCAATGTAAACTTGATTTTCGTTATCGTCATCCTTCGTAATCATAGCTGGCATTTACGGTGCTAAAAACGACTACAAGTTGCGTGTCTATAGAACTGTGTATACATTTCCTGAAAAAAAAAAGAAATTTTTTTTTCGCACACGTATGTCATATCTGTGTGTGAAATTTTTTTTTTTTTTTTTTACGGAGTTACCATCTCCTGGAACAAAGTTAATACCTCAGAGGTCCCTCAGGACAAACTAAAAACTCCATTTCTAGGGACGAGGGTGGACGAGGGGTCTGCTCTCCCTCTCCCGAGAGAGAAGTTACCCGGCGACGCCCCTGAGCTCAGAGACGCTACGCGACGTGTCGTCTCTAAGATAAAGATATGAACATCCACTGGGATAGAACAAAATTCTGATAAAAACTAACTTGTCAGGTTTATGGATGTACACGTCTATATATCTGTCTATATACACAAAAAATTATTTTTCTTCAACGTGTGTATATCGTAACTAATTCACTATATTCCTTGCGAAAAACCAAGACGAAGTTCTATCAGCGGTAATTTCGAGAGTAAGATAGTTTTCGAATGAGAGCGAGTTGAAATCGCACCAATTAGGGTGCAGAGCGTGACCGTTACTCCTCGCTGGCGGCGAGCCGTGATTGGGCAACTTAAACTCGCTCTCATTTGAAAACTATTAGAGTCTCAAAGTTTTAAGTTAGATATTTTTTTCTCGGTTTTTTATGGAGAATACATTCCGTATGGAATGAATATCGTACGGGTTAAAATTAGCGCGTTAGCTATGTGTGTGTAAATAATGATGAAGAAAGTAATCGGTGATTTATTGTTCCCGGATTTTCGAAGCTCGGTGAAAGACTGGAGCTACTCAATTAGGGATAATTTAGGTAAGAATTATTCTAAGTCCGTGGCGAAGGGAATTATCAGGCCACGGACGCGACGCGACGCGACGGCACGGCGTGATCGTGGTTCAGCTTCGTCGCTCCTGAAGGAGGATGAGGACTAATCATTCAGAGACAAACTAAGAATACCGAAGTAACCAATGTATAATTGAATGGAGCGTGTAACGGCTCAGAAATTAGGACAACTGAGGGGTCGGCTCCGGATTGGGTTGGGATTTGGAAGGGGTTGAATAAAATTCATTATTGCACGACGCGACTCGTCTCTACGGCTGTTTGAGCAGACGGAGAATGTCTTAGTTAGCGAGAACCGAGCCGGAAGGGTGCAGAATGGGGTGAATCATTCTCCTCCAGGCGGTAGGGAAACAATGACAAATTAATCCCGACATAAGTATTAAGGTCTGTGTTTTAAATGTGTGAAAAATAACAAAAATTTCTTCTTCTATTTTTTTGCCTAAAAACTGAACGTTTTATAACACCACAAAACTATCTTTAGCTGTTGTACATGTCCTCGTGCTGCAGGATCGGTGATACTTTAAGATGATATAATGCTTCGCGTGACAACCAAGTGGCAATATCCTGCGAGTCCGTCAGCCGTAAAATAGACGATATATATACCGGGCAGCATTCTAGTAATATTGGGAGAATTTTGAACGAGACCATTATTCCATATTAGACAAATTTTATCCCTAATTCTCGAACGGACGTGTGATGGGAGAATCGACCGAGCGGGAGGTAAAAAAAGTTTTAAAATCCATGAGGTGGTTCATTGTCAGTGTACAATAAGATGAGTTTTGGAAGTGGGGTGTCCGTAATAACCTTGGAAAATTTTAACGAATTACCATAAATTAGGGAATCACAGTTTTCTCGCATCTTTTGAAAAAGAGAGACAATACTGAGATAGACAAGGAAAGAAAAATGAAAACTAATACGGAGAGGCAGTATATGCGAGGTGCAGGCTTGACAATGACGAGTAATTCATCTCGAGGGTCTTTGTGCGCTCCTTTTCCCTCTCTAAGACTTGCGAGAAACATCAGACATCTCGTTCTGCAAGTTCTGATACTTCATCTTTCTTGAACATGAATCGAATGCGATACTTCAACCCATACCATCCACCTCACCCCCTCATTCTCGTAATACTCAACGAAACCGTACGTTCTATGCTTGTACTGAAATATCACCTTTGTCGATCCACTCAGAACCAAAATCCGATTTTTTTTATACACCCCTCTGTATTTAGCACTCTTAGAAAACGAATTTGAGAAATATCTGTAATCACGAATTCCATTCACGATTACTTTAGAGAAGATATTTGTACTAAAACTTCAGAAAAGTTTGGATTAATTTCTTGTTCAATTCAAATTCGTTTTTGGTTTCAATTTTAGAGATTAGATTTCCTGGTTCGTAAAAAAAAAAAAAAACAGACAGGGTTCGATTTTTTGTAAATTCATTTTCAAGTGATGATCGATACTTGTTCGTTTTTTAGGATATACCTCGTCTCGGTGTTATGAATATATTCATCCTTAAACATGAATGTCCTGAATTTTGAAGATCTCTACTCTCCGGCATTATATTTTAAGGAGGTACTGGACTATTCAAGTTTCAAAAAATCGATTTTTGGTCAACTTGGATTACTTAAAAACCGAATAATCATCGAACCAGTACTTTTTACAGTTTATTGTGCATTTTCCTACAAGTATTAAAAAAATAAAGTTCTCGATATCTTGAAATATTGAATTCGTTCATCTCTTTCCTCTTGTTTTTTTTTTATTCTATTTTCCATCCTAGCCTAGGAAAACGATTTTTGGAAGTTTTAATAGTCTTGTATCCCCTCAAGTGACCGTTAAAAACTGTTCAATCACGTTGAAACTTCCGGTTGAGTCCAAAAACTAAGAATTGCAGTTCAAAGAGTTGCCACCTTGATGAAAGGTCCTTCCTTCAAGGAAAAAGAGAACATGAATACAACAAAATGGACAATATGGTAACTGAAATACTGTAGCTGATCATGATCCGTAAATGTATAGTGAATACTGTCGAGGATGGTTGGGATTACAAGAAGGCGATCCCGCAGGATCAAGCAAGTAAGGAAGGAAGGAGCTACGGAAGAAACGAAGGCCTGAGAAGAACTCGGGTGCAGATCGAGGCAGGAGGCAGAGACAAATAGGACAGAGTTGTTTAAAATGGATGAGGCCCCGGTGAGTGGATTACCCGTCTAGGGAGCTATCTGTCAGCCCGAGCTGACCAACTGACTGCCCCAGAGCAAAAAACGAATACGACTTTAATATTACGCCGGGTTCAGATGTGCGGAAAATCGTGAAAATGAAGAAGAGGGTAGGAGAATAAGTCGGTTTTTTTTCCTCAACCTTTTTTTCACCCCCCTCCGTTTTCTGTCGTTATTTTCTGTGCTTAAAAAAAAAAAAAAATAAATAAATAAAAAAATAAAAAATTTGCAATTACCATGTTCATGAGACGAGATTTCTGAATTGTTGTAATACCTGCAGTTATTATGCGTAGGGAGGTTATTGTGGAAACCCCTGCGGTGGTTTGCGCGTGATACTGATTGAAGCAGGAGTCTTGTTTGGATATGTGGTACTAATATACCGTCTACGGTCGCACGTTATCCTGTTGGGGTATAACCAACCCTCTGGCATGCCAGTAACAGCATGCATTTTACGTTATGGTATAACATTCACCTCTTATTTTTTTTCTATTTGTATTCATTCGTTGAAATTTTAATATATCAGCAACCGATGCAGCCGCTGAGTTAGGTGGAAAATTTTTTAATTGGTGGTTATTTATTAAACGAATTTCTGGATCAAACGTACGGGGTTTCAGTCATGTCCATAAAGTGTATGTATGTACTACCTCGTTCAACTCCCACCTTCAACGAACGCAATTATTGATGATACTTACTCGGCCGTAAACTAGAAACAACGTATAAAAAATTTCACAGTAAGTATTGGTGAATAGCCTCATTAACAAACTCCGTTAGTACAGAAATTTTTTTTTTTTCTTTCTCTTTTTTATTTTCTTACTTTCCATAACAAAGAACACCCCCACAGCTAACCTGATCACTGATGATGCTACGTGTACTGTATTCAGTGTCGAGTAATTCGTATAAGGACTCCGTATCATTCAATTTACTTTTTCATTATAAAACGAGAGAATTTTTTTTTTTTTTTTCTCTGACAATTTCGTTGAGAGTTTTGGTCTGGTATTACAGGGTAGGGATTGACACCCCTTTTCTCCCTTCGCTTCGTCTTTGGGAACGGGGTCATTTCAGGCCCTCCAGCTAAGTGTCTCAGCGTACGTACTGCGTCCCTCGGTCTCTTTTCTTGCATCTTTCTCGTCTTTTCCGAAAGACTTGTTCTCCAAGAAAAAAAAGGGATATAAAAAAGTACGAGAAAAAAAAAAAAAAACTAGTACCAGTCTCCCCCGAGGCTCTCGGACGTCAAGCAATCCCTTGGAGCAGCATCTATAGTTGTGCCGTTTTTTCCTTACCTACTGCACGTTCATCACTGAAGAGTAAATCTGGATTTGAGTATTTCAAACGTTTTTATAACACTCGTGCATTTATATAAACTAATCCGTTTAATCGCACGATCTTTTTTACTTTGTTCAAATGGAAGGAATCTTAACGTTTCAAGATTTTAAGGTCCTGGAATAAACGAGAAGAGTTAGGGGAGAGAAGGGGATGTACTGTAGATACAACGGGGGTGCTTGTACATACCTACATACACCCACAGTAAGATATACTTGTACTTAGGTAAAAGCTGTAGGACTTTAAGAAACACTTTAGTCGTATATAAATTTCATCCCCGTGACACCGCCGCGCCAGGGTGAAATACATCGAATATTTCATACGAGAGTTTCATTCCTTGAATTTCAAGTATTTTTCTTACATCCAACCTCGCCTTTTATAACTATTTTTTTATTTCTTTTCTTTTCTTTTCTTTTCTTTCTTTCTTCCTCTTTTTTTTTTACCTTTTTATACCAGCGTCACTCTGCAGCCAGCGAGCCAGTCGATTCATATTCTTCCTGCGCTTGCTATGCTGAATATTACGCTCTACGTGGCTGACGGGAACACCCACGAGCATAGTTTCTATGTAACTGCTTATAGTTCATAAAATAAAAAGCTTAAACCAGTTGTCTCACAGAAATCTTTAACTTTTATACCGACTAGTATCATTTCACGTTTTTTTCTAAAAGGTGAAAAAATAAATTCGTATTGATCAGCCAAAAATCTTGGGATCTTTTTTTATTTTGGTGATATTCAAAGTCGAACAAATCTGTTAAAATATATTCATCTTTTTATTATTTTTCTCTTCATTCATCGATATCAAGTCAATATTTGAATATCTCAGTATCATTCACGTAGATATATTCACGTCTTACGTTCAGTCAGTATTGCCAAAAACAATTTCGCTGTTTTACATCGTCGATATCAACGGGCTCGAGGGGAATATTTATTAAGAAATAAATAGGGAACGAAATTTTCTTCAAAATCGATATCCTCATTCCAATATTAAATCTTACATAATATTTATAAATATATTTATATAAGTATATGTATGTATATTTATATTTATACATGTGAACGGTCTGCCACGATCCTTGTCACTCGACTCTATACCATCCCTCGTACTGTAAACGACTTTATTGTCTACCCTAAAGTTCGTGAAGGCTTCTGGGTCTGCATTCCCTCCACGGAGACCATCAGTGCGTTAAATTCAACAACAACTCGACGTCAGTGTTCAATCCCAGGGATCGGCTATGGAAGAACAGTTCACGGTCCATAGGAACATGGTCTTATCAACCCCTTGGGTAGATACATATAGTCTATATAGCATCGATTGTCTATGGCTTAAAAACTCCGTAAATATTTTTTAACGCTGTCAGATGGCGTTTTAGAATGTGGTTAAAAATGTAGTTGTACAAAATATAGAAGATTTGTTCATCATCTCTGTGATATTTATATTACATACGTACATAATGTATATATGAGGTATGGTATGTGTGTACGTAGAGTTCAAATTCACGGTAGGTATATCTACAATCTGATAATATTGATTCAAAGGTTATTAACTGGAACACAGTGTTAACATCATACCGTATACATAGAGACGCGAAACTCCCTCGACAAATACCACGCAAATGTCAATTCTGAACTGTATACTGATGGTCCAGTATAGCGGAACTTAATATCGTCCATAACTGACCGAATTCTCACACCTGAATCATTCCCCAGAATGCCTCTTTGCATTATATTATCATGTATGATAATGGCCCACATATATACTTCTCTGAGGATATAAATTCATCATAATTTGTAGTCCAAATAATCGCATACTTGGGGGCACTTTAAGCTTTCAACTACGACCCAAATTAGTGTCATTTTTACTTTTCATAACCTACGGTGATATAAGAAAAGTATTGGTTTTGGTCGAAAAGTGACTTTTGCTAATTTCAACAAATCTTCATATTTTCGACCGTCGAGAATCCGAAACAAGGTTTTTAGAAAGATGTCGGTCTGTCTGTCAGCCTGTTCGACAAACTCGCGCGATGATCTCGGAACGACTCGATGAAAAAATCTGAAATTCACAGGACTTTACAACCAAATGATGGGCATGAAAAATTTCCATGTCTCGTTTAATTTGAACTTCCGGTTTTACCGGAAATGAATCGATTTTCGTTGTTTTACTGACAAACCTATACTTTTTTCTCTATATTTCCATTCTAAATGAAAGAATATATTCTTCCGAGTTGATAATTTCATATATATAGGTCATTTCTTGCCAATGACACCAAAAAAATTGTAAATATACCCAGATCGAATTGGGATTAAACGCACTGTATGAAATTGTTGTTTGTCAATATCTAGGGCATTTTTTTCTGTAAAATTTTCAATTTTGATCTTTTTTTCGGGTTTTCCGAACATCATCATTTTTATACTTTTTTTTTTCCCTGACAAGCCCATCCCTTTTTTTCTTTTTGATAAAAAGTACTCTAAAAATTATTTTTCCGGCTTGTTTTAGTTGGTTTATGGAAGCTGATGATAGACCGCGAAAAATCGAATATATGCTGAGCGCAAGATTTCATGATAACCGATAATCGGATTCAGATAAAATTTCAACCACATTACAGTAGTATATGAATTAGGTTGTTAATGTGACGGAACAGATTTCTGATATATTGAAAACTGAGTAATCGGTAGTTAAATGAAATATTTTTGGGGAATATCAACGATGGTAATAACTTAATTAACGTTTTCAATCCGGAAGTGGGATTAGGATCTGAAGTTCATTAGCACATTTTAGTGACAATATCCTGTGCAAATTTTATCGAAATCGGTTCAGCGGTTCGACTGGAATCTTGCTCACAATTAGAATCGATTTTCGAAAATTCTTGCAAAAATTCTTTACAAGTGACAAATCGTACTTATTCTAGATGGTATTAGTCATGTTTATCAATCCTACAGTTTTATTTGTGATGATGAATATATATCTATATACATATACAAGGTAATTCGCTTACTAACGATCGTATATAAAAAGTGTGCCGATTCGTTAACTAAATGTAATTTACCCTCGTGATAAAGAAGTCTGGTGTATTTCGCCAAGTAAAATCTCTCGGTATAATACGAGTTTGTTGTATGTATATATATATATATATATATACAGTATACCCTAAATTGTGCAAAAGAACTTCTTTACAGGAGGTTTTTAGACTCTGCAGATACAAAGCGGATCAAAAATTTGGGCGGTGGGGGGGTTGAGGGGTTGTTTTTGTTGGGTTTATTATATGGCTCACGCACGCCAAAGTATCGGCTCGACGTTACTGAAAACTTTTACCAAGACTAGGTTAGGCGAAAACATTTACCAGGTAATAGCTTAGTTTACGGTGCGGCTTATTAGATCGTCGGAGAGGGTAATACTTTATCCAAACTGCCGCAGCGTAGTATCGGATATTTCTTGGTGGCGCAACTTCTTTATTTTTTTATATACTTTTTTTTTTTTTCGTTTTTCTTCTCATTTTTTTTCTTCTTCTTTTTTTTCTTTTCTTCTTTCTTTCTTTCTTCCTCTTCTTTCCCTGAGACTCAAACTGCCAGTAATTGGCGGGCTGGTACAGCGGGGAACGGAACTGCCTCGTCAAAGGTCACCCGAGCTTCATCGATCACTACGCGATTCAAACTTCCCTGCTTATCGGACCGTATCTTAAATCTTAACTTCGGAAAAATTACCCGAACCCCCATCGCCCCCGCGATGCGTCAACCTGCACGCGCCTTTCTCACACATCTCTTCTATGAAATATATATCGTCAAGGATCGATTTCTCTCCTCGTTTTTATTTTTTTATTTTTTGTATCACCGCAGCTATCGGAATCATTTTTATAAGATAAAATTTAACGAATCCATTAACGCCCGAAAAAAATACAGAATAATTTCAAAAACTTATTCCACAGTCTAACCAAAATCGGAAACAAATTAAAATCAATTACTCGAAATTTGTACAAAGTAAAACTAACAATTTTCAAAAGTATAACAACACTGTGATACGTTGTCGCCTTTCAGAGATCGTTGATATCTCCTTCGATCCTTTTCCTCGCGTTTGTTGGGACACGTATTCATGCAAATTGGACTCCGACTCGGTTCTCGAGTTAACAAGGAGCTTCGATTTGTTATCAAGTGCTAGTCAGGAATCCAAGATCACTATAGACGGAAAGGATGGAGATGATTCTCGTCTGCAAAATACGCGGTTCCAAATTTCAAACAGACTTAAAAAAAAAGCTCAAAATATAAATCTGTACTTTCCCATCTGCCAAAAAAACGATCAGTACAAATTTTAATCCAGTCTAAAGTAAAGACTAGCCATAGAAGATATTAGAAAGTTTTTTTTTATTTTCGTAGAGGAAAAGTTTTTGGACTGAATTAAAATCGAAAAAAAAAATGTAAAAACTCGATGAAGTTTGAAGATGAAAAGTTTGACAAAGAGGAATAAGATTCGTTAAATTGGTGTGAAATCGGCGTCTCTATTTCCGTTTCTGATATAAATTTCGATAGTGATTTTTGGAAATTTTATTTTAAAACTAAATTCGTTTCATATTCAGAAAAGGAACCGTCGTGATACGACTAGTCAACTAAGCTGGTAAAAACTTTCTTATTTTTTATTTTTTATTTTTTATATTTATTAAGTTTGGTTAGGAAGTTTGGTTCCATGGTCACATACCCTAAACGCGGGATATCTAACCCCTGAATATCTTCTAAAAATGTCCTACCACACACGTAGAAACTGGTACATGGATGTATACCGACTATTTCATATTTCCCTATACAATTTTGTATACGTATAGCCACATTTGTGGGAACCAGACGCCACCAATGTTCATTTTAGCATTCAATAAGACGACTACGGAGCCTCATAAAAGCGAAAGACTCTTCTAACCGGCTCTCTTCTCTCGCTACGTCTGCTCCTCTTCTTCGTGATATGAATACGAAAACTATTATGAAGACGATCGTGTCTCGTTCGGACCGGCGTTAGTCGAGGGGTTCCGTTCCTCCTTCCCTTTAGGAAAATAAAACTATTGGAAACTATTAAGGAAAACCCTAAAAGAACAAAAGACAAGAACAAACAAACAAACTGAAGACAGTCGTTTTTTAAAAATACGTTAAAAGTTTACGAATCGTTTTACGATTCTAGTTCTTCTTATCTTCCGATTCTATTCCAGGACAATATCGAACCCGTAGATCACGTGGCATCTTCAAAACCCTTAAAGCTCAGAATTTTAATAATTATCAGTTATTAATCAACAAATTTTACGAAAGAGTTTTCGTCCGGTTGAAGTTCGGGTTGTTTGAAAAAGAATAGAGAATATATATTCGGTAGGATATCTCGAAGGTCTTCCACGTTTCAGGGCTGCAGGGTAATAGCCAGCGGCGATTTAAAATAATGAAATTCGCAAAAAGAAGTTTTCGCGATCGGTGCACAAGAACTTTTTCGGTCTTTTCGAAGGGTCGATATCAATTAATTAAGTAGTTTCAACCCCGGATAGCCTGAGGGTCTTCTGAGGGGTGGCCAAAAAAAAAAAAAAAAGAAAAAAAAAGTTCCTTTTTACACACCCGGAGGTGGAACAATCGGGTAGACAGAAAGTCTTGACAGAGTTTCTCGCTCTCATTCCGGTCTCCCTCATCCTCCAAAGGGCAACTGAGACGAGACAATTGCTACGATGTTAACTTGGTGATCAATAACGAGTGTCGCACAGCGCTGAATCGGGACGAGGTGGATAGGCAGACAGACAGACAGACTTGGTAAGCCGGCAAGCCTCTTCCGTAAGTGGTAGCGAGAACGCGTAAGGTAAGGGTAACGGATGAAGAGGAAAGAAGATGGAAGAATAGAAAAAGGAATAGGAAGAGAAAGAGAAAGAGGAAACGGAAGGTTGACAAATGTACCCCTTTCCGTTTGTTGATGTATTGCTAACACTCCCAGATTACAATCCGACTCTTTTCTTCGTCTACGTTACGATATTTTACGGAGGGGAATTCTGACTCCTTTACTACCTGACATAAACGAGTACGACAGGTCGCTCATCTTCATCTTACCTTTTGCTGATGTTCAGTTCACCTGAGACGAAGAGAGAACCATTCCTGCATCTTCTGGCGTCGTTACCTCAGACGAAAACTACGATTCTTATTTTGGTAAAAAGATGAAAAACACAGAAGATTACAAAGCTGTTACACAACATGAAACAGTACCTCGAACATATCGATTCCAAATCCTTCTAGGTCTCTGAAAAGGGTTTCTTAGCTCCTTTAGGACAGTCGAAACAAAGCTTAACGATGTTCTGAGCAAAACTGTCCATATCCATAACCGCTGGAAATGTGTTCCAAACTTATGCGGAACTTCAGTTAAACAGAAATGAGGATAGAAGCTGAGGAAAGGTTGATTTTCATTCATGATTGTAAGCATCCTGTTGTATATTTCAATTGAAACTATCACGACTTCAAGAGTTTCTATGAGAGGTAGATTTCATTCAATCGTCGAAAGACTGTACATTGCATGGCATTATTTATCCCTCCACCCTTTTCAGGGGGAAGTTGAAATTTGTATTAAACTGTTGATAGCTTTGAAACGAGCTCGCATAACAGTTGCGAAAATTATAAAATGTTCTAGTTGTCCCTTGAGAATGGGTGAATGTGGTTATTTTCATTCCTTATTTTTCCCGAGTCCAAGGCAGACTTGAATTGCAGATCTTTATGGTGATCAGCGATTATACCTACGTGGTTTTTAAAATGGAACTAGACAATTCCCATCGGCGCTATGACAACCGCACACTTGGGCCCTCGGTGACTAAGCGAACTGGTGAAATGCGATAACGATACCCAAGAGTACTCTGCAGCAACAACCGAGAGGGATTTTGGCCGGTGGTTAAGACGTGGCAAGGGAAAGAACGGGACTACCTAACGATAATGCCTCTTTTCCCCCTTTTATCCCGTTCATCTACCCTGTCCTTACAATCCATCGCGAACAATTTGGTAAATTTCATTCTATCGATATAGCTGGACTGTCGATTTACCCTGACGACAATCATCGTCGGACATTGTGTACTGAGTCAAGTCCCACTGGATAAAATTACTAAGCACATTTCATTATTTAGATAATTTACCCTTGAGAATCGGAAACGGTGACCAAGTGTGGCATAGAATGAATGTGTAAGAATTTTTGTACACTTTCCGTTTTACACTTATAATGAATTTGCGGAGGAATAATAATCCAGAGAGAGAGAGAGAGAGCTATATAATGTGGTGAGAAGTAATTTCAAGGTGTTTTGAATAATCGAAATTTATGGCGCCAAGAGTTACGTGGAAGGCACAGTAATTGAGGTCATCTTGCCAAGTTCTATGCTCTGGGGTTAGCTGGGGTCGCGAGCTATGGATCAAGGAGGTCAGGTTAAAGGGTAAATTACTAAGCACTGTACCGGAAGGAAGATGATGAAAGGAAAAAAAAAGTAGTACTTTACAAAATGGTTGTTCAAACGTAACAGAGTTAATTCACTGAAGGAATGTCGGATTGAAACGAGAAATCCGAAGACAAGAATAAGACGAATGAAAGAAGAAGAAAAAAATGAGATTTCATCATCGGAATATATGTGCTCCATCAAATAGAATTCTGTGGTCGTTGAATGAGAAACCGTTTTCTGATTGCCTTTGGCTAGTCGTACTTTACCCTGCTCGGGCACAAATCCACCTCTTTGTTTCTTGACTGAATGGGCTCTCGCATATATGCCTCGTGCCAAAGGCAGTCCACACCGTCACGTCGCCCCGGGCCTCCTGCACTGGTATTTCGATATTAAAAGACAATTTCTTGAACAGACAGAGACGCCTTAGATTCTGATAACAGCACACAGACTATAAGCGGAGATCGGGAATTTGAATAACCTCGCAATTCGGCGTAGCCGAAGGCGTCGAAAACCACTCGTAACCTTTAGGCCAGTTTCACTGCCGAACTCACGATCAGTAGTCACGCTCTGTTATTTTTTCCTTTGTTTTCCGTATTTCGTAAGTGGGGGAAAAAAAAGTAAGTACCGAGCTTACAATCGGACTGCTTTTGTACGTACTATACACCTACATGTGTACAAAACATCTCGAAAGATTTTCCAAAAGTTTTACGAGACATCCGGTTAAGCTTACGAGTAGAAAAGACGAAAAGAAAACGAAGAGAAACTCTCTGGAATGGATCTGCCCACTGAATACTGGTGTCTGGTTATACCTGAAGGAAGAACTTCGTCGAGGTACAACCGTTCGCTGAGGATTTTCTTCAACAAAATCTCGACTAAAAGACGTTTAGAGATTTAAGCTCAACGACAAAAGAAGCCCTTCAACAAACGCTCGAGTCGTTCAACCGACGTACGCTACATACATATACTCGTTATTCTGCTACCACATGATCGCTATGACACTAACAAAGTTTGTAGCCTTACTTCAACCACAAGACACATCTAGAGCTTTTTTTTTATCATACCTTATACTCATATCGGAGATACTGAGAGTTTAAGAAAAATATATAGACATGATAAGCTCCGCTAGACATGTACTGAAAAGAAGGATCTGATGTGGCAAGGACTATAATACCTACAATGCATCTTCAGATCTATGTATATACGGTATATGTAGCTGGTACGTACCTAGATTACAGAGGATAATACCTAGTCAGCTTTTCTAGCTTGCGTTGGTTATCTTATCGATTTGATAACCCAGCTGCGTTTTCAGATGGAAAATATTTGCAAGATATGTATATAGATTTTTATCTAAAAGTGAATATAGTCTAATCACCAGATAATTTTATATGACAAAATTTGAAGGAATTTTGATTTTTTTATAAGACAAATATTATTTTCGGCTCTGAGTAATACTTGTGATAGTTTTCGATTCTATTCAAAGATTTTTCTTAGTAGGTTGAATAATCTTTCATCTACGAATTAGTTTTTATATAAGATACTCGTTTTCATCAGATTTTTTATTATTTTTTTTTTCTTTTTGCAAATTATCAATTACTGACAGCAAATAAATCATCATCTCATTCGTTTCACGAATTTTTGCCATGACATGTCTAATATAGGAAAAACAAATCTGAAATTGGTACAATTTTCGAAATCGTAAACTCGATTCCAGGAAATAGGTGAGTATGAACTAATAGACGCACAAATCGATGCATCATTAGACTGAAAGACCACCCAAGAGTGATTGTACCGCGGAGTATCCGTTCCACTTATTTAGCTATTGAATCGTCGTCAGAGTCAGCCTTTGGAATCGGTTCAGCTGTTAGTAGTTGGATAGGAACGTATACCTACAAAGGCAGCTAATTTTCGCGTAATTCGAGCCCGCACTGCGGTATGATAATAACGTTAATTGTACTAATTCGAGGGGGTGACCCTTTATTACTTCTTGGTGGTCGAGCCAGCGTCGTCTCACCGGAAGTCAACAATTTAGTCTATCGAAACAGCTGCTGCCCTGCGAAGCCGTTGACTCGTTTGTCTAATTCTGAGCTACTGAATTCCCGAAGGAGAAAGAAAAAAGAAACAAACAAAAAAAGAAAGAGTAAGAATAATGAGGGGAGTAACAAAAGGGGAAACGGATCTCGGATAAAGAAAAGCTATGAGATCGAATTTGAAAGGGATACAAAATATCATCCCTTGTTAGATTTTCGGGAACAGTTCTCCGCACGTTTCTGCAGGGCAAAGGATCGTAAACAGCACTTCAAGCTGGTTGGTTCGTCGTTTTGGGAGTTTTAGGGTTCCTGGTGTTCGCTCTGTTCTTACTGCCGTGTTTATGGAACTGGTATGAGGGTCCCGTACTGTGCATAACCGTTCATTATACATTAACACATGTGCATATAGACGAGAATGGAAATATATGTACATACATACCTATCTCTCTACTGTGAAAGCTTGACGGAAACAACAAGTACGATGACGACGACGGGAGGTATAACAACGATGACGTTATAAACCGTAAACCATATATACATATATATATATATATATATATATATATATATATATATATATATATATATATATATATATAATATATATATATATATATATATATATATATATATATATATATATATATATATATATATATATATATATATATATATATATATATATATATATATATATATATATATATATATATATGTATATACATATATATTCGTACACAGCCATCCTCTATAGCTGCATGAATTTCGTAGCTGCGAAATTATATTACGATCACCACAGGATTTGATATTATGATAATTATCCTCGGGACATGAAATGAAATGGGTCGCGATTCAACCCTATAGTTTATTTTATACACAACATGCGGAGCTTTCGAAATTTTCTATACTCAAGTACAACGATTTTTGGAATAAATTACTAATGCTATTACTGCTACTGCTGCAGTCCGCGCGTTACTGAATGTACGAATTGTCATAAGTAATAATAAAAAAAAAAAAAAAAAAAAAAAAAAAAAAAAACTAAAACGTATTCGAAAAAATATTTATCGACGCTATGTAGTTTGCTGAATGGATTTGATCGAACGTCAATATTAAACGGTAATGGTCATCCATAGAATTATTTAACTTTGGATGATAACTATTCGAGCCATTTTCACGAGATAACAAAACCGTT
Organism: Macrophya annulata; assembly: GCA_963924015.1. NCBI lineage: Eukaryota > Metazoa > Arthropoda > Insecta > Hymenoptera > Tenthredinidae > Macrophya > Macrophya annulata. The sequence goes on from OZ001259.1 coordinate 21,978,680, forward strand.
AAGGGATCAGTCAGATTTGAATTACCTAAAATGGGATGTTTTTCAAAAGCGATTAATTGTGAGGTGATTAAATGAAAATAGAACGATCATTTCTTTTGGTTTTTATTATCAGTTTATCAACTTCATATAACGAAAAAATAGGAAGCAGAATTTGTAAAGTATAAAAAATACGAAATTTTACTCTTTTTTTTATTGTTACATGAAAAATCTTCGCTATCTTTTTTTTCACCTATTCATCTCAAAAATATATATATATATATATATTTTTCTTACAGATCGTAGAGAATCGTTTTGTGTACCTTTCTTTCAAAATTCAAAAATCAATTTGAAATTTTTTTTTTTTTTTTTGCATCTAAAACCAAAATCTTTTTCATTTTCTTGATATGTATTATTTATTAGGGCTTGTCTGAATAAAAAACGATGAAACGAGTGAGAGGTTTTACCGAAAAAGGTCCTGTGGACATGGACTCTATGTTTTTTTTTTTTTTTTCAGAAATAGCCTCAATTTTCTCCCGATGGGTATTTTTTGTTTGTTTCCTTTTTTTTATTCTTCCATCGAGGTAGTGTATATCGGATCGTCATTTACCAGACGGTGATTTCTTTGAGAAAAGAAACGAGCCCGAAAGCTCGAGTTATTTAAATATTTCAGTACCTACAAGGACATGCGATCTTGGAAACCGTTGCCAGCCTAGCAATTTTCCACGCCATAGATCCCAGGGCAAAGAAAGCTAGTCTTGAAGCCTGGCATCTTAGGGGTGCGTGAAAGGTGCGCGTAGTAAATAAGGAGAGAAAGGAAAAACGGAAAGAAAAAAATAAAAATAAAAATAAAAAGGTAAAGGAAAATGAGAAGGAAAATACGTGGGAGCTCTGAACGTGATATCAACGTTACGGATAAGACTTTCGTACGGTCGGAAATGAAATTGGATGTAAAAAAAAAAATCGCTGGTCAAAATTAAAAACCAAAAATAAATGCACTTTCAAACTCAAATAAATTTTAATCTAAAAGTAAAAAGTTCAATTAAAAAACAAGGAAATGTATCACGAATAAAATTTTGACTTTTTTTGGTCCCAAATTAAAAACCACTGCATTGATTTTTACCAAAATCGTTAAAATCCATTGATCGATTCTCGAGATATCGTTGATTAAAATTTTTTCTTCATAAATTTTGTTTTTCGAATAACTCAAAAACCGCTTTGCCGATCAAATCCAAAATTCACTAACTTCTGAGCTAGAGAAAACTGCATCGATTGATATAAAGAAGGACAAAATCCGTGCACTCGTTGTCGAGATATGATCAATCAAACTATTGTGTTTTTTGAAAATTTTATCTTCTGAATCGCTTGGAAACTACTCGAGCGATCGAAGTCAAAAAAATTGATAATACCCGGACCCATCCAGACGTATCAATGCGAAAGAGATTTGCGTTGATTATCTGTACCCAAAAAGTAAAAACCTTTTAAAAACTGAGCTGTTAATTTTCAGGAAATGATTGAATTATTATTGAAAACTAGAATCGGGAAACGCAATTAAATGAAAATAATCCACAGACTCAATTGAAGAACGTTAACCGTTCATCCCACGCTGTGACCACGACTGGACCGAACAGATGCCTGAATCCAAGGCCGAGGGTCCAGCTCGGCGAGTCTGTCACCGAAGGATGACTAATTTAGTTTCATTGTATCCTGGACCCCGCACACGATTTCCCTCGGTTTTAGCCACTGTTTGACTGCCGTCCATTGTCCCCAACAGACACCCAACCGCGCTTATACAACTCCGGATAACGGGCGTTTTATTTATACTTCACGACATCATCAGCAACATCCATTATCCGTATATATATATATACCTGCATTCACTATGAATAAATAACTAAGGTCATAAAAGTCGTCAAGTATTCATAGACACATTTATACCACGTGCTGAATATATCAAACGAATCATCCGATCGATCGGTTGAGAAATTTTTTTTTTCTTGTATATCATACGGAAACGCAAATTAGATAAAAAAATTTTAACTGCCTGATGGTTCTGCGTGCATACAGTAAAAGAAAAGTAATTATTGTTGAACTGTCGATTTATGTGACGCCGAATCGTGAGGCGGGATTAGCACGCGTACGAGCCGCACCTAAATTCGATTTCCGGTCAAAGTGTTTTTTTTATCCTTCGATTCATGTGACTAGCGTGCGTTAAACTAGGCGGTAACACTCAAGTTAACGATTTATAAACCGAACGATTTCAACTTCGTGATCGTTGTTATTCTCGGTTAGTATTCAGAAAAAGATCTCGCGATTTTGGTAACCGATTTAGGGCCCAAATTTTTGTATTGTTTTAATTTTTTTTTTTTTTTGATCAAAAGTTCCGGAAATATTTAACCGGGATATTGATCAGCATTGAAAAATAAGGCCAGTTGATTTACAATAGGTTTCACATACGGAATGAAAGCGCAAGATACGAGGTGCGTCAAGTACAGCTGACGACTGCAATGACCGATTACGAGTTAATTGAATTTGCATAAGGCTTGAACAAAACTGTCGAGCGTGGGCCGCGTTAATTGAAGCAACACGCCGGGGTTTAATTTCTTGGTGGGTTCAAGTGTCAAACGTTAAAACGCCCGGCTGCGTACCACCCTTCGAGAGGTTCGCGGTGCTTTGAAAAGCACCAGGAGTTCTTCACGGCTAGGCTGGGCGTGATATCGAGTATTGTGCTCCGCATGGACTCCCCTCGAAACCCAAAGCCTCACGGGTTCGACCGGCATGGCACGGCGCGGTTTCGGTTTGGCCGACGAAATTACGATACCACGTTGGTCGCCACCGCCTTGCCTTTGTGTCACAGAAATAACGATTTTGCACTCGAGACTTTGAAGCGCGAACAACCAACTCGAGGGGTTCTTCAGCCACAGCTACAACATCTAAAACGTACACATTAACGACCCTCGACACCAAAACGCACGAACTCTTTCACCCCTGTAAGGCCGTATCTATTGTTGTCGCAATTATTCACCCTGCAATCCTTACGTGTTATAGTACGGATCTCAGAAAATTAGTTACCGATCATACACGCAAGAAATTATCACAATAAAACTACTTCATAAATTAATGAATTTTCTCACCATAAATGAGAGTCTTTGTTTAAGTTTATCATCAATGTAACACTGAGCGAAACAATATACTCTCTACTTCTATAGGTAAGGCTTCAAATTTCGAGCAACTCAAAACTTCAATTCTCAAATAATCCAATAGTATAATCCTTGAGAAATATTTTCTCGTTAATTATTTTGAAAAATATGCAAAATTGAGGACAGGAGAGCCAAAAACGTGGAGCAATGCACCGCCGATCTTTGCCGATCGGTATATATTCATTATCTTGATTCTTTTAGCCTTTAACGATGCAATTGTGAAAAACACCGTGAAGCAATGATTGAATCTGAAAACGAGTAAAAAAATTTTTGACTTTAATTTCATGATGACATTATTATACTGATTATTATACCGATCTTCGAACATCCGTTACACTACAGACGTTCTGCGGTTCTTGCTGGGGCTAAAAATATTCTGCAAACTTAATTCTACAATTCAGATAGTCTTTGGTTGTTCTGACATAAATGTTGTGCCAATTTTTTGAAAGCGATTTTTTCTAGACTGAATTTTTTCTTTGGTTTTTCGAAGTTCAAAAGTGAAATAAAGAGAACGGTAACTCTATCAACTTGATTTGGTAATTTCGAAATTCAGATATAAAATAGTAATGAGCCATTTCCCTCACGACGCGGACGTTGAAATCGATATTTTTAATATATTCTATCGTTAAATCGATACTCCTTTCAGCGATGCTCGACTCTACAGTTTATGATTATGATCAATTCTAATTCGCGTGTTTTTCGGTATATACGGTTCGGGGGTATAGATAGACGAAAACTTGAAGCAGTTAAAACGGTGCAGGTTCATACCCCACATACATACTGCAGAGTATGGACTGAATTCATGAGGCAGCTAGGGTGTTTTTGGGGTGTGTGCAGGGTAATTCAGGAAACAATTAGTGTGCTACCGCGCGCACGAATGTGAGCCATGGCTGTCGAGTGTGAAAACGATATTATATAGGACGGGCACGCCAACTTTGACCATCCATTTCTCGCCTGGTCGAGGTACGTAAGCAGGCCAATGCCCGCGCACCATCGCGTCACTACGTACCGGATCACAGCCCTTGGCAGGGGGACGAGTCTGTAATTAAAGGATGCGGGTATGCTTGAACAGCCCTGTGGCACGCGAACATCGTGGCTTGAACCTCGCCTGCCAATCACTGAATTTCACCCGGTCTCTAACGGCCACATTGAATCACTGCGACGGTCACCGTCGTTAGACGAACAATCGATAAATTACAAAACGATGGTGAGGACTCTCGATATAGAATAGACAAAAGTTTGCCTTTCGGTACAGCTGGAAAATTTCTTCAATACACATCTCTGACCGTTGAGTCAAAGGCTGCTCTTGAACAATCCGTTCGACTACAAACTTGGCTTGATTGAAATTGCAGCACTATATTCAATGAGTTTGTCAATATTTTTTATAATAATTAATATTTGAAGAATTTTTGAAACGAAACTGACAAGAAGTCATGTTTAGGTCCAACGATACAATGTCTATAAACAGAAGAGAATATCGAGTGGAAACTACCAAAAATAAAACCAATATCTTCAAAAAACTAACCTAACCATCGGACTCCGTACGTTTCAGCTAATCAAAATGTATGGAAATTGGATAGTAACTTGGAAATTGGATGATAACTTTGAAAATACCAACGGAGTGCACAGTTATGGATATTCATCATCGAAACCATCGAAAGTAGAGTTTGTTTCATTGATACATGTGTCAAGTCGAATTCCGAAATTCCAGTAAACCGTTCCCTTAATAATGATGAAAATTTACTGTCTACATTCCACGTGGAATGTGGATAACGATAATTAGACGCGTGATCAACCTGGATGACTCGATATCCAATGGTCAGCGTTGGTACAAGTTGATAATGAAATCAGTCAGCGTTCCCCGAATCACTGAGCATGCGATGTAACACGTAACGAGTAAATACCGTGGCTATCACACGGACGTTAAAGTATGATCGTTCGACCAATACCTTTAAATTAATGGTGTAGGTACCCCACACCAAAGAAATAATACAAATAAAATGTATTAAATTTTTAATGATATTTTTCATATCAATTTCAATCATCTTTTCACTCGAGTTACTCCCCCGCATATATATAGGGTATATATTTATACGAAATAACTGCTTTTGATATTGAACAAATAGTTTTTAAATTAAATTCTGTTTCCGTTTCGGAAAGTATATATATATATATATATATATATATATACGTACCGATTCATTATACATATACCTATGTATATCATAGTTAATTAATCAATTCATGGTAATTTACTGCAGGATGTATAGAAAAGCACCGTGGATATTCCCGTGCGTACGTGATGGAAGAACTCGAGTCTGGAAAAAATAATTATAATGCTAAAATCGAGTATTTTCGATCATTAGATTTAAGAAACAACATGGGAAAACGGTATTCAAAGTAAAAAGATCTCGACAGCAGATGAAATCTTCCAACTATGTACTTTGACATTGGATTATGGATTTTTCCGTCTTTCATTACGAAGTGCTTTCGAGTGACACTCACTCGGTTCCTTCCACTCAGCTTTCGCAATTTTTAAGCTTTCCTGAATTCTTTTCTTGATTTATTATTATTATTATTATTATTTTATTTTATTTTTCTTATAACGTTTCTCTCTCTCTCTCTCTCTCTCTTTCTATTTATTACCGTATGTCACCTGGGCATATATATCCAGTTTTCTATAAAACATCAAATAAAATAAACCAAAAAAAAAAACAGAAAACGAAATTGATCACTTCCATTGCAATATCGGTTAAGCTACACACATTGTGAGAATTCCGTTATTAAACGATGTCGGAATTACATTTGCTTACCACCAGTCACTCGATGGTGGACTACCACTGCAGCCACTAGTAATTAGTGGAGATTGAGGGAACCGAACTGCAGTGGTCATACAATAAACTGTCACGATACTATCAGCTAATATGTCGTGTAGTTTCGAAATATGTAGATGTGTTACGTGATGCACCATACTTGACTATAATCTAAGCGACATTTATGAGCGAGTATATGTATGATATTATTTGATGATATTTATAATAAATATAATACTTTTGATTATTAGGTTATAAATTGATCACGATAACGATAATTTTCGTGGAATGATTTTATACTTGTTTAGCGTTTCGTCGACAGTTGAGATATTTCGGTCGGTAGCACAAAACGAGAAAGCGGTGGTACCCACCTACTAATGGAACGTCAGTTCCAGTGATTTGGTGATTAGCAAAAAGAAAAAGGAGACTTGAATAGCTCTAGAATCTGAGCGAAACCCGGCTCAGAAATTTCCAATGGAGTTTCACAAGCCGTTCAAAATACGACCCTTGTTCAAACTCCTTTCCTTGAAACCTCGAAACACTGTGATTCATTTTCGTTCTCAAATCTGTAAATTGTAATCATCTGTAAATATATACGTGTGTGTATATGCGTGAGATAAATCGCGATACTATTTTTCCGATTACCTACTACCACGAGGTAATTTCTTATACACCTTCGTTACGAAATCGAGAAAAGTATATTCGAGTTAAACTTAAAATAAGTTCACGAAGAGTGTGAAATCGTTTTCATTTATATATTTTTTCATCATTTTCTTTCTATTTTTGATGAGTTTATTAATTACAAATGTATAATATACATGATATATAGCAGGGTGTTAGTTCGTTGAGGGTTGAGCCGGGAAATAACGAAGAGAGATCTGGAAGTGGCGTGGAAAACAAGGGGGATCCGTGATCGGTACGCGGGAAAGGCCTTCACGAAACTTTGACGATTTCGATAAAATTGGAATGTATTCAAATTCAAACGAGGTGGTTCTCTATCTCGCTCTGGACCACCCAGTCCCAGCATCTTATTCTATGGCGGTGCGGTAGCAGGAAATCAGAATTCAGACAGCGAGATAAAAAAGAAAGGAGATGCAGAAGATAACTGCTTTGAAGAGAAACGACATCCTTATATTTATATATGTATATCAAGTTATTTACTATCACTGCAGTATATATGTACATACATACATAGATATTTGTATATCTATATACAGGACGGGCTCGATGATTCTCGGCTCTTCTTGACCATCTTCTTCAGTTTTATAGCTTCCGAGAAGTTCTTCTTGACCAGTTGATCGACGGAAACATCGGTATATAGGTAATTCGTTAAAAATTGTGTACAAACATGAATTCAAGTAATGAAAAGCGGAGTTAATTGATAGTTGGAATGTTGAGAATTTGTTATTAAGGATTTTCAAAACATCAAAGCGGTATATAAAGTCGTTCTCAATGCCGATAAAAATCTGTTTCAAGATCGGTTAATCAATGTGAACATAATTACTTGACTTCAACTTCATTGGATCTAATTTATTACGTAGAGTTAAAAGTTCAATTAAGTTTAAAAGAGTTGTGTGTAATTAGCGGAAAGTTTGTTTCTTTATTACGAACGCAAAAATTACCTACTGCATCGATTAACTCAAAAAATTAATCGGATTTAAGATGGAGAAAATTTTATCGATTTATACTAAAGTCATCGGAATCCGTTCAGCAGTTTCCGAGTTATCATTGATTGAATAAATTTTTTTTTTTTCTCTCCGACAAAATTTTTGGTCTACAAGTCGAGTTCATACTCGGAATTTTGAAAGTTACGAACGGTCTAAATTACGAATTTATTTTAGACGTTAAAGTTTTTTAAATTGACTATGCAGATTTTTGGGGAAATACTCTTTTTTCAAACTAGGATTTGGTAATAATAACATTCGGAATTTTGATCAATCAGAATTCTGAAAATTCGGAACTTTAACCTAACCTCGACAGATTTAGAATCCAAGATTTAAACAATTCTAGATTCTTCCTAACTTCCTTATTTTTTTCAAACGGGAATCCGAAAAAGAAGATCCAAAAATGAGTCGATTTTTTTACAATTTAAGAAACTTCTGAATCAAAATTTTGGAAATCGTCGTACCCAGACAATAAGATTTATATCATTTTTCCATCAGCCCTCAAAACCGATGATAGTTTTCAAAAATTCATATCGCTTCACACAGCATTTTAAATTTCCCGGAGAGCAATTGTGTAATAAATACAGTACCTTGCTTGTCCTGTGCCATATTCTCATTTTGCATAATCAGAACAGCATATTCATTGTTTTAGTATTTTAGTTTTGAAATGAGGAAACAAATAGCGTTAAAGTTTGGATGGTAGATACTGTGTTCTAGTTTGCAAAGTATGTACATACGTATGTATATGTATTACATGTACATACATATCTACATCGCTAAAAAATTAACTGACCACTGACGTTGATGTATAAATAGTTCGTGAATTTTCTATGCGAGTACGAAATTGTTTTGCTGGTTTTTATCAGACTTTCGTAAGCCCTGAGAGGGCTAGGGATCATCTTTAGAGGGGCTGGGGGACCAGGAATTGAATGGGCACGTCTGGGTTGATACCGATTTATAAAATTTAATATCGATCATAACAGTCACGGACTAGCAGACTGCTGTAATTTAAACGTTTTTTGAAAAAGATTCTGAAAAGTGCTCGACGCCGCCGTCTGCCACCCGCCGATTCGGCTCGACTCGATTCGACTACGTTTTTGAACACAGCTTTTGAAGGAAATTTTTTTTTTTTTGATGAACAAAAAAAAATTTCAACGCCTGAGCACGGTCTTCCACCAATCCATAGACCTTTCAAAACCTGCCTGAGCTCGCTTGAAAGTCGAGAACCGAAGCCCCCGGGCAGCGAATAACTTTAAACGACTTTGTACGGTCGAACGGAGCTCAGCACAATTTGGAAATCAAACTCCGTTTCTATTCATGAAATGATTAAAAACCTTGACTTTGTAAAAAAAGGAAATCCTCCTTCGCGCGCTTCAATCTATAAAAAATAAAATAAAATAAAATAAAAAATACTTGACTAAATATCTCTACGTCTATATAGTAAAAATCTTCACATAATACTCTTCAATTTTTTATGGATGTTATAATAACAAACAATTTCTTGTTTGTCAGTCATAAGTCCCATGTATTCATAAAGTCGCCACGTTCATTTGAATAAAGGAAAAAGAACCGTCCTCGAGGGTCTAATAGTTTTCAAATGAGAGCGAGTTTAAGTTGACCAATTAGGGCCCAGAGTCGTAAAGAATAACGGTCACGGAGTGGCCCGTGATTGGTCAGAATTAAAACGACTGCCATTTGAAAACTATGGTACTTACGAATTTCGTACTTGTATAAATTCGTCCCAATTTTTGACAAGGAATTCGTTAACTCTATCACAAAGTGTGTGTGTGTGTGTGTGTGTTTAATGAATATTTCTATGATATACCATAATAAAACAGGTGTCTACCGTCCCACGCATGAACGTTGAGAATATTGTGGCAGCTGAGGCATGAGGGATTCTATCATGTGATAAATTAAAGGAGAAGGGATTAGTTAATGCCAGATTTATTAGAGGAGCAATAGCTAGACTTTGAATGATAGTTTCCACCCATCCCTGCATTCTGCGTTCTCCGTCTCACCGCCTACACGAGAAGCCGACCTCGGCTTACCTACGACACACACTGTTAACTTACTACACCTGCAGGACATATGCGGATACAAATGTATGTATGAAATGATGTTTATGTGTAACGAGGGAGCTGGGAGCAGCTCGCCGGGCGCGAGGCAAAGGAACGAATCGATTGCCTAGGATGACGGGGGCGCCGGATCATTTGTCTGGATTAAAGAGGCAAAGGTTCCTGCTCCGGCGCAGGACTAACGTTTGTAGCCCTCAGGCGTTAAAGGCAACATGTAGCTCGAAGAACATGAGTTTCCGAGGTACACACCCTCGCGGCAATCCTGCGGAAGCTAAACATCATTTGGATTAGAACTTAAGAATTTTACCCTCGAGCTAACAACGCGGAAGGAAATCGCGGTATTCCTGAAAGGGAGGACTCGCTGCAGTTATGGCAATGACGCGTTTGTAGCTGACTATGTTAACGACGCCACACGACATCCAACACATTTCTGGGACCCCACCGGGCCCTGACACTTTGTCGAGAGAGCGGAGAATTTTTTTAATAAAAACAGCTTAGGTAAGGTTCGATTTTTGAAAATTAGATACGTGAATATCCATCGCGTCAAAAATCTGGATGAAATAAAACAACTGTTTGATAACACCGAACTCAAGTTCTACGCATAACTCGAATCCTTAAGCCACGGGGCTGCATTTTAAGACTTCGCGAAGAACTTTGACCAATTGAATTCTTGCATCTTGACTTTAGATTGAAAATAATCGAGTCCAAAAACCGTTGAGTGTTTACCTCGACGGGAATCAGTATGTTTTTTTCTTATAATTTTACTTCGACTTTGACTTTAGATCCGGAATGAACAACCCAAAAAATCTTTTTTTTAACGCATGCATAATTTTCGCGTTTTTTGACCTATTAAGCGGGCCTAAAGTGACCGTTTTCAGACCGGTGGGCAAACAATAATTAAAAACGCCCGCTACGCCGAGCAGCGGGCGTTTATTAATTTTTTTTGCCCGCTACTTGAGTAGCAGGCGTTTTCAAGATTTTTTTGTCCGCTACTCGAGTAGCGGGCGTTTTCAGGGATTTTTTTTCCCGCTAAAATATTTTTCAATATTTTCAAGAAAATTATCAATAATTGAGATAAAATCTAATAAGTACGTAGTGGCCGTTTTAGAAAACGGTCACATCAGTCCCGCTTGATATCAATAAATCGCAAAAATCCATACATGCGTTACAAAAAATATGGTGTGCACCAAGGGCTAAGCGGGCTTTTTAACCTCGTGTGGTTGCAGTACTCGTCTTCGGCTCGGAAATGCACTCGCCTTCGGCTCCTGCTGAAAACTCCACACTCGGTCTAAAAAAGTCCACTTTACGCCCTTGGCACACAATATACTATTATAATCACATTAACATTATAAAATACGAATCAAATCGGAGATAATCAGACATCCATTTATTCTGGGTGATCGTTTGACCCCGGTTGTCAATTGTGGTTATCCGACAAGGTCTCTGCTGTCCTTCACAGCGGGTAATCCACGTATGCAAATGGTTTTTTCTTACCTCAGAACCGTTCCCTGTTGGTCCCAAAATTCTCTCAGGTACAAATCCCTTCGGATTGACCCTTTCGTCTCGCCCAGTGAATGAATGATATGGTTGAACGAGTCCCCTTAGATATATATTCCAGGGTGAAAGGGTGGTGGTGGAGGGAGGGGGAGGTAAGGGTAACGGTAACGGTTTATTGTTTTTCGCAGTTTCACGAATGATTTAACAACGGATTTCCGGGGATATTCAGTGGAAGTTGGAGGGGGTTTTACTCGGAAGTACTTTACAGCCGCAAAATGTAGCGTGTAGTTATTTCGCTCCGCCAATCAGATAACCCGTCTAGCCACGCGAGCTGGCAAATATTAATACTAGATCAAAGACTCGTTAATATTCATGGGCGGATCTTCGACCCTATACAATCACCGTGAACACCCTCATGCATCATATATCATTTTTTTTATGTTTTTTTTTTTTGTTTCTTCTTCGTCATGAAATCTCTGGTTAAAAAATTCTTCTGAATTTTATCCAATACGGTTTTCTAAAAGCCCTTAAATTCCCGTATTCTTATAAACCTTTTTTCAAGTTTTTGGTCGAACCTTCAGGCGTTCGTCGAACTCAAGGGACAGAATCGTGAGTTCTGGGTCTGGCGTAGTTTTCGAAGACTTGAACCCGTGGAATTAGATGAACGAGAAGCAGCGAAGCGGCAATAGCGGAGGGTAGCAGGCAGGCAGAGGTTGAGAAATATTTGTTTAGTATCAATAAATGGCTTCTAGAGGAAAATACCTTGAGGCCGTCTCAAACATCTGGAAAACCCTTGCGTTTCCCTATACCATACAAGAATTCATCTTGCTGCTACTGCTCCTTTCCCGTCTTTATCTGTTTCCTCTTCCTTTTCCTTTTCCTCTTCCTTTTCGTTTTAGCGTATTTTTTTCTGTTTTTTTTTTTTTTTACCCCTTATTCTCTTTTCTATATCTTTTCCTCTTTGCTATATACACGCCACGT